>JAQBSW010001110.1:0-149904 GCA_029291075.1 Eudiplozoon nipponicum
AGTGTTGCACGTCTTGCAACAAATTAGCCTAAAAAGGACCGGAAGCATAAGCCAATGTCAGCATGAACGAAAAATATAATCTCATTTGTACATATGTTTCGAGCTTACAGGCGACTCATCAGTGGGAGCCGCTATTACACCCATACTCACTAAATATTGCATCAATAAATTTAGGACAATTGGGCGGCAAAATCCCATAATCGTATGTGTATGCAAGCAGAGAAGAGAATCATTTCAAATAAAGTCTTCAAAAATTCGAATTTATAGCCAATTCACTATACCGAGTCTTTAAATTTTACCAACAGTATAGCTGCCGAGTCGGTACATAGTACCAAAACAATAGATTATAAAATATGATAAATTTCAGGAGAATTGCGAATTTCAACTACTTCTTAATACCTATTAATCCAGCCATCCCATATAGACCGGTCTTGATCGATATCAGATATAATTTACACAGTACTCATGAGATTATTTAATTAAATATTTAACAGTTAAATACGTTTTTTGTTACTACCATAGTGTTGGTACCATCGTGTTAGTAACATTTACAGGCTCGGTTTACATATATTATTTATACTTAGTTGGCTATAAGTCGCATTATATATATATATATATATATGTGTGTGTGTGTGTGTTTGTTTGTGTGTGTTTATATATATAAAGCTAACTCCACTACTGCTAGCATAAATGCTAGACCAAATATGCATTGGGTATAAGGCGTAATACCGGTTCCTACTGATGAGTCACCAGTAAGCACGAAACGTATGTGTACTTGGAATTTATCCTTCGGGTCCCATTTGAACTAATTTGTTTCTAGTTATGCAACTCCTCATACACAATTGCGAGTTGCACTATTGAAGTCATTACAGCCAGATTGAATTGAACTGAATTGTAATAGCAGAATTTTAATAAGGGATAAGTTGTCAATATAAATTAAACATAGCATCCGGCGTCAATAGCAATTCCTCCAATAAACCGGTTTCCCGATTATTGTCAACTTCCAAATAAGGTCCGGTATTTGCAGCGGACAGGACTCATACTGGGGCACATTTGCTTTTGAGTCAGAGACTTTAAAAAATGCGCCACACGTTTCACTTATTACATGCAATTTGAAGTCAAATACCAATTTACAATACATTTTATTTTATTCTTCAGGTGAAACCTATTTGGAATCTCCCAAAACTTGAAGTTCCGAATAACCACACTGGATCTGGCATTATTACATATGCTCATTAATATATAATCAATATTCTGACATTATAATTTAAATAAATTAGTAAATAGTGTCTGTTTTCAATGATAGATCGTATTTAATTAGTTAGAACTTCAGGTTTTGAGAGATTAAAAATAATTTTCACCTAAACAAAAGGTTATCCAAAAACATAAGTTCGTATATGGATTCAAATTTTATGTAGCGATTAGAACAGATAACGTGGTGAATAGAATCTTGGATTCTAAAGCAAAATTGCTCGGTTTGCGTCTCATCTGCGTTAAATTCTGACCTACACGTGAGGAGATCCAAAGACAATCAAAATCTTGCCAACATATATATATATATATATATATATATATATATATATATATATATATATATTTCACGGTACCGGGATTTTTAGTGCCATTCAAATATATTGTTTATAAATTGGTCGTGAAATTCAAGCAAAATCGCTATATTCGGTCGGCAAGTTTCGGCCAATAAATAAGCAATATTAACTGGCCCTCAAAATCCGATTTTCCGTCTGATGACGTTTTTTCTTCTTTCTAAGTTGCCCATTTAAAAGAAGGAAAAGTCGATAAACACATAGTTCATCAACACAAGGAACGAATGATCAAGGACTGTTTACATACCTTCACGTAACTAGAATTACCCTTCGCAGTTACGCAGCATTTAAATATCTTTACTTAAATTGATATGCTAATAGTATTTGTTTCGCAATAGCAAAATTTATAATTACCTTACAATTCTTATATTTTTATTTTAATGGCCATTGCGATTTCTTTTCAACTTTGTTGACGTAACGGTTTATCGTCATTATTTCTCTTGAGATATATAGTTGCTTGTACATTGAAAAATAAGTATTGGAAGTGATTAAACAGCTTGTGTGATTTGTTCAACGATAATATTCGTGTATAGATTTTGCCAATACATGCCTTATTGCTTTATTTGACATTTATTTTTAAATTTAAATTTAAATTTCATACTATAAATATCGTTATATTCGTGCAGTGATGCTTTTTTATTAATTGATTCAATCAAAAATGATAAAGACTGTTGAGCATAGGTGATATATGTATTTATTGACATATTTTGGCTCAATGTTCTTGAATTTCAGCAACAGAGTTACCTAACATACATGACTCCATTTCTGCTTGCAAATTGATTTGCGTTTATTCAGTCAACAAAATTAAGCACATGGTTATTGTGCGTAAAGCTGGATTACCTCAGGTGAGATTCGCATTTCTGGTCTTCAAATACATCATTTCAAAATTGCGCTGGATCCTTGTTAGTAAACCTTTTCTCGCATTCTAAAATTTACCAAGTGATCTCAAAGCGGAGTAGATCACGTAACTGGCGTTAACTATGCAACGCTGCGCGATCACATAAAAAATGAGATTATTGATGATTTCCGTAAGTACTAACTAAAGAATGGTTTGTGAAGTGCATCATAAATTGTGATCTTCGCTTGTTCATTTTCTCGTAATTTTCTATGATTGAAATTCTATTTAATAACCTTTGAAATAGATTTAAAAATGTTACAGATTCGATTACTTCACAATGCTCATATTTTATATTTTTCCCTGGTTATTGTCAATCTTTTTAGTACCTTTTGGATCTGTTGATTATTCCGTTGCTAATTTGGTATTTTTTCTGTTTTTTTTTGTTTCCTGTGGTTATATTGAATTATACGCCTATATATATATATATATATATATATATGTAAGTATATATTTAAGTTGTGTTCTTTGGTGTTATCGGTAGTAATTTATGCTTGATATTTAGCGATCCTCGTTGAGTTTTCATACAGTAGCAATTTTTCTTTAGTTTATGTTATTTTAATGAGAATAATCTGATATTAATTTAGATTTCTGTCATATTTATTGCATTACTAATTTCTATTTTTGTAGTCATTGTATATAATAATGAATGAATAAGCACCCAGCCTTCACGAAGATGAACTCGATGCACACTTGGAAATAGGAAACTATCGGATCTTTGCGAAACTGATAGTGAAAAGCGACTAGCGACGATTGTAACACGTGGAAACTCTAAAGACACACAAACGGATGCACTGTGAGCTTCCACACACATTATAAGAGCGTTAAAATAAACGTCCTAAGAAACAATCTCGCAATTGATTTGACTTAATACGCAACCAATTAATTCTTCATTATTTGCATGATTTTGTACTTTTACATTTCTAGCCACTGCGAATATTTTTTTGTCCAAATCAGACAAGATTAATTTTACTTGTCTATTTGTCGGAACCCATTATATTCCTACCGCCAAAATATAAATTTTCGCTCAGACTGACTTTGATGTATTTCTAATTGAGTGCAAATATCACTCGAAAAAAAGTTGTTCCAGATAACTTTATAGGAAATTTTCTGTTAAACACAAGTATATCTTAAATGTTTTGTGCTGCATCATATTTAAACACTGGAAAGTGCGACCTTTTGGTCTCTCAAAAATAGGCCATAGCAACATTTTGGTTGAATTTCTTTCATATATTTCATTATACGAATCAATATTGGTGTCTACTAATACTATTATTACTATAATAGTTTTTTTCACATCATTAATTTCTGTACTTTATTACGTTTAATTATTATTTCATTAACATTGTATTTTATTGTTTACTAATTTTGAAAAAAAAATTTATAATAATAGAAGTTAAAATAATAATAATAATTAATAGTTTTATAATTAAAAAATATTATTATTATTATTAATATTAGTAGTAGTAGTAGTAGTAGTAGTAGTAGTAGTAGTAGTATTAATAGATGTTGTAATAGTAGTAGTAGTAGTAGTAGTAGTAGTAGTAGTAGAAGTAGTGGTAATGGTTGTAGTAGTAGTAGTAGTAGTGGTAGAAGAGCACAGCAGTAGTAGTAGTAGTAGTAGTGGTAGCGGTAGTAGTAGTTGTAGTAGTAGTATTAGTAGTAGTATTAGTAGTAGTAGTAGTAATAGTAGTAGTAATAGTAGTAGTAGTATTAGACCATGTAAGACACCAGCTCTCTCCATTGCATCGATCTAATAACATTTCTTCTTATTTATTCTCGCGAGTCCTTATAAACTGCAAGTCTTCATTGCCGAAAGACAGTCACATACACTACCTCTTTCTTCAAATGAATTGGAAATATTCTTGCAGCTTCAAACTTGGCTATATCTCATCGTGTACAGGAATATTTCTTAGTCATAAATAGTTATTTCTTCCTTCAAATTGGCAAAGTTGGTGATCCATTAGCAGTATATTTTAGGTCCTCTCTCATGCCCCAAATCCTGGATACCTTAAACACTTTAGGATGATATTAAATCAAATTATATATTTCTGTGTAGTCTACACACCTTCTTATCCTTTTATCATTAGAGACACTGGTGTAACCCAACTTTTCTCCATCTTCTCCACATCATCGTGTGACATGAATATAACATTGTGTGACGTTAACCTACCTAACGCCAAATGGACCAGTCTAAATTCAGTTTACCACCCGTTGGTGCGGCTTTCTCTGTGAAGATTTTCTCCGCCCATTCGTGTAATTCCCAACACGTGGGAAAATCAACCAGAATTTATTCTCTCCAAGGAAGCGCTAATCAACATCCAACGTGGAGTGATCTCTAATTTCGATCACTACAAATTATCCTTTTTTCCCCTCTCATTCTCTGCTTCAATTTAAACCCTTCAAGCATACAGACGTTACGTCAACTCGGATGTATTCGGCCTATTTTTTTGTAATGAATAAAACGTACCTGACAAAATATTTTCCTGTATTTACCAGGCCTATGAGGCACTATTACTCCGCTTAGTTATTGTTACTTCTGTCCACAGCATGTGGATCTCAACCAGACTAATCACATTTTAAGGCACTTGATAATCTCGCTCACACTAATTCACAAGCATGCGCTTTTTCATTCCGACGTATTTATGAACTTATTCAACACACTTTAAACATGTAGGTGCATAGTGTTGAAAGGCGCATTCGGACGGCTTCATATTCTCATCGAAAATTCGCAATAATGACGTATCAGCTGTCTCATAAATCAAAGGAATCGAAAAAATAATATCACTCGCTCTACGAATAAAAAACTTTTTAAATGACTATTTGAGCTTTCATTAAGATTGTTACACCGTATTATCTATTTTGGCAGTGGCAATCAGTAACGGTGACTCTGAGTCTGCAGGAATTTCACGTCTCAGAGGCCAGGGGTGTCCAAGTTATTAAATACATTAAATCCAAGCATCAATTTGACCAGTATGGAAGTTCAGTTGCCATGATTGCTCATTTGAATTGGAATTACTCCACTATGCTCGCTGATATCTTTGATGCGCTTCTTGTAATTACAACTTTACCACCGGAATGCCGAAAGTCCACGATCTCGAAAAGTGGCACTACGCTGATTTCATCATTCCGGAATTCAAAAACGTTCTCGGCAGATTTCTCTGTAATTATATACCTCCTGTCACCAAATCTAGACTCAGCTTCGCTCATTTGGATGAACAATACGGATTTGTTGCTGGGCGCTTCTCCTACACAAATCTAGCTAATGTCATAAATAGCTACGATCCCTCCATCTCTCAAGAACACAGCCGAACGCCCCCCTTTCTTGATATTTCCAAGACATTCGGCGTCGCCCCTTTCTCGGTGACTGAATTCGCCACATTAAGCAATGGCATCTGCGGTCTTATACTTAAAATTATAACTTATTCCCTCATTTTTGTCACTCGAGATTAGCCATTATAAATTCTGGAATTCCGCAGAGATCAGTGCTCGGCCATTTACTTTCTAATCTAGCTTTTTCACAGATTCATGTTGAGAATACCGCATTCAAACTATTTAAATATGCCGATCACTTAGTGATTGTTTTTAGCTGCCCAACTAGCCCTGGCTCTCTCGTATCACAGATCGCTCAGCCGCTATCCTTACTGCATACGAAACATGACGTAACTTGTCTGAAAATTTGTCCTGCTTAAAAGTTTTCTTAATGAAGTTTTGCTTGTTGTTATATTAAAAGAAACGTTTATCACAGAAGCAAAGAACATTGGAGAGAACTAATTGTATACTGTACTTCTTGCCGACGTTTGCTATTAATCTACATCAGGATTTATGGCACACGTTGCTAGCAGACTTTTACTGTGAAAACTTGCAGTGCAACATAATCAGCGAAGTCTTTATAACATGACTCATCGCAACAAAAGATTATTTTGTGCACCATTTTATCTTTTAAATTCTGTTAATTCTGCGAAAACAGGTTTGGAAATTTTCAACGTAACAATTCCCAAGTCAAGTCTACAAATCTCTTTACCATTGGAAGTTTCAGCTTAAAATTTTGTCAGTTTAAGATATGGCAGCTGTTTATGTGTAAGCGCTATTTTATTAGCACTTAAAATTACATGCACATTTTTTAAATTTTAAAATTTTATTTCAAATCCCATTAAGCTTTATCTTCGTATTTATTTTAAAGTAATCTCTTTTAATCTCCTTCGAAAATTTAATATCCCCAAACTCAAGCTAGGACATTTTTCATCCGTGAATTTCTCACTTGACGAATTCAGGCTAGCCACTTTACAGCGATCTATTTCATATTTGATCATAATCTATGAAAGATGTGTTCTGGGCAAAGCAAAATTTGATAAAGCCGTGGATCAATATTTCAAATCAAAATCGGAAATATCCACACGGATGACAATTGAGATCTCCGCAATCAATTAGTCGATATTCTGCTAAAAATGTTGGTATTTTAATCACCAAACGATTTAAATGCATGTAGAAATTTTGTGAATCGTTCGGAGAATTGACCAAACTGGTGCCAGTTTCTTTTCATCTATGACGAAATGCTGCAGCAAAGACATTTTCTTCATACATAAATAAACTAGCTTTCAAACACCAAATGCTGCAGTTCGTGTTTATTCTTTTCCTCAGAATAAGATTAATCTAGAAGTCTATAATTTACACGATATTTCTGAGCGAAATGATAAATTAATCTGCATATATGATCGGGCCACCAGCCTCCAGGAACACATAATTGACTGTATTCATGACATCTTCCATCCTGGTAGTTATTTGACAGTCAAACTTATAAAAAACTTTTGCTTGGTTTTAAACTTAATCAGAACGCTAAGCAAGGTGTCTCCGATTGTGGAACAAGCTGAAAGAATACCGCCATCTGGCACACTTATTTTAAGTTAAAACTTTTCCCATAAACATCGAGAATTCCCTCTGTGCAAATAAGCATAGTCCATTTTACCGACATTCAGGGCTTTACTCGAAGGCATGCGGCGTTATCCCATGCACAATTTCTGCAGATGAATCCACGAATGGTTTTAACTCTGCAATGTTCTTTTTCGAATGAGGATATTACTGGTAGAGGTTTATACTTCTCTATCGATCGCTTAAGAACTAGCTTGCATCTCATTGGATTAATGTATGTTAGCACTACCGCCTACCTCTCACAGACTAATAGCATGGTTGAGAAGAAATATATGGAATTCTAAACTATATCGATGCATTACCCATATAATTCCCTGCAATGCTTTCTCCTATACGCAAAACTGTTAGCACGACCGTGTCACAGATCATGTAAGGCATGAAATTAAGCCTGCCGAGGCATCTGCCACGTTTCTGACCCGCATAGCAAGACACAGAATTTGAAGCTTCTCGCCTACGATTTCATTTCAGTAATACATCAGCTCTGCAACACAGTCAGTTTCCTCGTCCAGCTTGTGTTCATCCGCAGCCCCACAGCTGCAGGAAAGTAGTTCCTCGTAACGACGATACTGTGACACCACTACAACCTATGTATCGCGGCCATTACTCGATTTCACTTAGACATTCGCAATTGTTCGTTATCATTCACGATGCGACACCTACATCAGTAAGCATGGATATATTGAAATCTTTAATCGAACCGTCTGTTTCCATATACATACTTCTTCATTCATTCATATCCCGATGTGTTTTGGAAGATTGCGCAGTGCGGGCTTCATGCATTGACTATCTGCGATTTGCTTGTGCGGGTTGTTGCTTTGCACTGTCAGTTTCTCAAAGATCCGATTGATCCCCATTTATTAGTACGTATCGATTTTGTCTTCTTTTTGGCTGGATGCGGATTTGTCCCTTTCATCCAAAGGCTTCAACACCGTTCATGCTAACCACTGAAAATGAGTTACGATCTAATCTTAGTTGACGGACGATGTTGCGATTCTTCCTTTCTGAAATCATCATCAGGCCTCTAATTACACCTACACAGTACCGTACTCACAGAAGAAGATTCAAGCATATGTGAGTACGGTATTGTGTTTGTGTGATTAGAGGCCCGATGATAATTCCGGAAATGAAGAATTGAAACGCCCCCAGTCAACGAAGATTAGATCTTACCTCATTTCCAGTTGTTAGTTTGAACGATGTTGACGCCTTTGGAATAAATAGATGAATCCGCGCCCAGCCAAAATGAAGGCAAAATCGATGCCTACTTGGAAATGGGGATAAATTGGATTTTTGCGAGACACTGACAGAGCAAAGTCACCATCCGCAAACGCAAATCGCGGAGAGTCAAAACTTCTAGCCCGCCATGCCAAAATCTAAAATTTGTCATAACTTGCAAGTATGTATTAGGTGTTGCGAACCCAGTAACCAATTAGTTCAGTTGTGACCAGAAGGATAAACCAAAGGCAGCATGAACGGAAAGTATAATCTCATGCACATTCGTTTCTTGCTTACTGGCGACTCATCAGTAGGAGCCGGTATTACGCCCTTTAACCACTATATATTTGGTAGAAGAATGTGGAATAATAGGACGGTACAATCTCTAGACGAATGTATAAACCTGTAATAGTGAAGCTAACATCATCTACAGTCTCGAAATTGCGACTTCCACGCTAACTTACTTATAATATATATATATATATATATATATATATATATATATATATCTCTTGATTCCGTAAACGATACTAACACTATGGCTATTGTGTTAGTAACCGATACCAACATTATTGTACCGAAGAGGTACATGGTACTAACACTATGGTTGCCGAGTCGGTACATGGTACCAACATGATGGATATCAATGTATGATATAATTCGCCGAAATAGAGAAATACAATTATTTCTGAACACCTGTTACTCCAGTTAAACAATACACTCTGTCCTTGATCGATATCAGTTATCACATTTGGCGGGAAGCATGACATCATTCAATTTAATATATAACAGTTAAATACTGTTTGTTTCGGAGATTTAATATATATGCAAGTATGTATAAGGTGTTACGCAACTAGTAACAAATTAGTTCAGTTGTGACCAGAAGGATAAACCAAATACGACATGAACGGAAAGAATAATCTTATGCATGATATCATGTCAGTAACTGGATTCGAATACTGTCCTACAGTAATAATCAAGCCTTGCATGATGAAATTTGACATTTCCTTTCCTTTTTCTGCCGAAATCTTATAAATAAATTGAAATTGAATATGTAATTGCATTGGCTGGCACTGGAGTAATGAGAAAGCTAGTCAGCTGAACTGGACATTAACCAATCATATGAGACCTGTAACAATATAAGCAAAGTGCATTTCCCACGTGAAACATTCTCACCTGCTCACTAATTGTAATCGTTGATGCCTTCTGTCCCGTTGTCTGCCGATGCCTTCTGTCTTGTTTGCCTTCTCGAAAACTTTGTTTCACTAACACAGCTTGGCGTCAGTCGTTGCTGCATATCCAGGAAATCGCCATCGTTTCAATTATTAAACAAATTTCTACGGCTGCCAGCCTTCTCGGGGTTGCCCCACATCATCAGCCAGACTGCAATTGCTACAATCTGATTCATCTAATCTATTGTTTTATGTACATCTACCCTGGAGATCACTAACCAACGAACAGGATTTACATACCAAGTCTGTATGAAGACTTCTGAACATCCGACTTTGCTCTGGTACTCACAATTATCGCTGTACTAGCCGTTCAGGAATTCCGTGCCGTTCTTCATGGCCACCAACAGTACTGCTGTCCCTTGAATGTCGGAACGTTGTACAGAACTCTAAATATAGTGTATCATATAAGCTGGATTTTGAATCAGCAGACAATAAGTTAAAACTTTTAGAATGTGAATATTGCAAATTTTACCATTTTGTCCGCTTAAATTGTTAAAAGTTGGAAGCAATTAATTTTAAAAGTCAGTTGCAGCGTTTTTCTTCCTCCAATTTCAAATTGTGTGTTACATATTTTATAGCTCCTGCAAAATTGAATTTTGCCTAAACGTATCACGTCATTAGCCAGAATTCTAATCACAAATGTGTCTTCACGCTTTGAAGTTGGATGGTTAAACGTTTATCATTTTGTTTATTACTTTCAAGTCCAAAATACTTTAAAATTGTAGAGTAGGCTTTTTTAAACATTTTAAATGTCTCCAAAACGGGACGCAGTTAACTTGCAGATGTTTACACCTATTCATTATGTTAGATGTTAAACAAGAAACGAAATTCTTAGAAGCGGACTTTAATAGATAAATAAGTTTTAAAAGAAATTTTCATGAAGATAAACGGAAATTTTAAACGTCCATCAAAATTAACTTCCATCAATCTTTCAAATTTTCGTCACAGTACGTGCACTAAAGATGTTCAGCTAACTTTCAGCGGTCAATACTTCGCGCAAGTCAATGGAGTGAATATGGGTAGTTCCTCAGGAATTCAGACCAGCTGAAGTTTAAATGTTCAATCTGCCATACATGTCTGAGGGATGCTGGCGACAACTTTAAATCATAAATGAAGATGCCGAAACAAATGACATGCATAAAGATTATAACAAGGTGGACAATTAAAATTTATTGTACTTGCGAAAGCAGAATTATCAGTCTAAAACGCTGTCATTCCGTGACGTATTGCTATTGGTACAGGAAGACGGCAGCCTAAAAAGCAGATATTGACTGGACAATGCATCCGTTAACAAAGCGCTGTTTCAATTTGCCAAAAGAGACATTCAATACGCAAGTTATCGTGTTGAAAGAGAATCTGTTGTGAAAATTTTCAATGTTATGAACTGGCCTTGTCCAAAACAACTTAATTAGAAAATGTGTATGTTTAAAAGTTTGACATTTTTTAATGATTGCGCAGTGTAGGCGTCGCCTTGAGAGTTTCCACGAGTTTCTTTCGTAGGTTCTCGCAGAGATCCCCATTTCCAAGTGCGCATCGATTTAGTCTTTGTGGTGTCGATTTGCTGGTTCGTCACTGTACTCCGAAGGCTTCAACATCGTTCATATTAATCACTGGAAAAAAACGAAGATTAGATCGTACCTCATTTCAAGTGGTTAGTATGATCGAAGTTGAAGCCTTTGGAAGAAAGGGACGAATCCGCACCCAGAAAAAAAAGAAGACAAACTCGATGCGTACGTTGGAATGTGAAACTGATAGAGCAAAGCGACAACCCACAAAAGCAACTAACAGAAGGTTTATCTCGGCAGATCAACTTAATGGGACGTACCATAAAAAATATTTTTCCCAATAATAAAGCGCTTGTTGAACAGAAATTTATATATTAAGCTACTTGACGTCGAACAATCCAACATTGCTTATTTATATAAATAACATTGTTGCTCATTGTGTGATGTGTGCCGGACAATTCAACTACTAGAAAATGAAAATCCAGAGCGCTTCAGATTAAAAACTGCTGGCAAATGGGAAAATAAATTGATTGTAAACATCACATTCCAAATCAAATGGATTTCCTAGTGTTCCAAAAAGCAAAAATGAAAGCGAGTTACACACAAAAAAGGCTGTTGTATGCAATATCTATAATTCTTTGCTAAACAATCAAAAGAAATTCGTACGAGATCTAGACAAAAACTAATGAATGATTTAAGTCAAGTTTTACTAGAATGAAGTAAACACTAATGGTATTGTATTTAACCAGTCACCGAACAACATAGCAAACCTAACGTCAGTAACACATACTAACGCGTTTGTAAACTTTTATGATCGTTATCAGAATACGATGTGGGGCTGACTATAATTTTGCTATTTTGCAAGTATGTATTATATGTTGCGCACCTGGTAACAAATTAGTTCAGTTGTGACCAGAAGGATAAAGCAAAGACAGCATGAACGAAAAGTATAATCTCATGCACATTCGTTTCGTGCTTACTGGCGACTAATCAGTAGGAGCCGGTATTACGCCCTTTAACCACTATATATATGGGTGAGGAATGTGGGATAATAAGACGGTACAATCTCCTAGATGAATGTGTAAACCTGAAGTATTAAAGATAACATCAGTCTCGAAAATGCGACCTTCACACTAACTTAATCTATTATATATATATATATATATATATATATATATATATATATATATATATATATATGGAGAGAAGTCTATAAAGATACCAACACTATTGCTATTATGTCAGTAACCGATATCAAAATTGTAGTACTGAAAGGGTACATGGTACTAACACTATGGTTGCCAAGTCGGTACATAGTAACAAGATGATGGATATCAATCATCAGAGTGGTATATATCTATATATATATATATATATATATATATATATATATATATATATATATATATATGTAGAGTGAATTAGCGTAGAAGTCGCATTTTCGAGACTTTATATGATATTAACTTCACTACTACCCAGGTTTACAGTTTCATCAAGGAGATTGTACCGTCCTATTATCCCACATTCTTGACCAAAATATATAGTGGTTAAAGGGCGTAATGCCGGCTCCTACTGATGAGTCGCCAGTTAGCACGAAACGAATGTGCATGAGATTATAATTTCCGTTCATGATGCCTTTGGTTTATCCCTCTGGTCACAAATGAACTAATTTGTTACTAGGTTCGCAACACCTAATACTTACTTGCATATATATTAGCTCTCAGCAACAAACAGTATTTAACTGTTATATTTTGCTATTTTTTGTGACGGCTGGTCAAAGACTGTGGAATTGTCATTTACTTTAAGCTCGTAAACTTGATTTAAAGAATTGTTACCACCACCCGCGTAATCAATTATTGTATTCATTTATTTATTTTAAATATATAATGAGTTCTTCAAAAAATATATTTTAGCTGTGAATCAAATGTTAAAGTTTTTGTGTTAATCATCATAAAATTCCTCAACGTTTAAACTAATTCGGCTAATGATATCCTTTTTGCGAACTTAAAATGATCGTAAATACCAAACATTATTTCATCCACAGTAAAATACTATTAAACTACCTTCTATTTTATGTATCGCCCGGCTAAACATAATTTTTCATCATTAGGTTACAAAAAATATCAATATAAATCAAAATAAAATTTTATCAAAAATAAATTCAAACGGGTTTAAGCCCCACAGACCGAATAACGCCTTGATCCGATTGTTAATTTTTAAGTCGAAATGCATCGTTTAGTATAAAGAGCAGTAATTTTTACAAGTCTATAGGAATGCTAAAAAATCTTAATAACGCTTATTTATATTCAAAAACTTTGAAGTAAATTATACTTAATTCTGTGCGTAATAAATCATTTTATAATTGAACTTTTATGTTTTGTTTGGAGCGAACAATTAATTAAATTATTTAATTTCACTAAAGCACACCATTTGACAAAGTATCTGTCCATTCTGTAGAATAAATACACTAAAACTGGAACTGAGGTGCTGAGATGATTAAGTGGCTATCCCGGTAAGCGTGATTATTGTAAAGATAACTGCTCGCGTATTCTATTGATATTCCTTTGGTTAGAGATACCGATGCCCTACTCATTAAAACCCTAATATACGTGAGAATAGAATTATTGCATAAGATATCATACACTCCTGCCGTTTCGAAGGATTGAATCGACTATCTTTGGTTGGGGAATCTAGTGCCCAAGGTAGAGGACTATCTTAATACGGTTCTAATATTGTATTTTAAAGTTATTGATCTTACTTTAAACAATCAATGATTGCGCGGGTGGTGGTAACAATTCTTTTGATCAGTTTGAGAGTTTGAAATGACACCAATCCTGTATTTAGCCAGTCCTCGAACAACGCTATTCAATACCGCCAGTCACGCATTGACGTTCAAACTTCCATGATCATCATGAGAGTACGACGGGAAATTGACAAGAGAGGATCAAACCGCAGTAAATATATATATATATATATATATAGAAAGCAAAATAATATATGCAGCTCGCACCTCTAATAATCTAGCATACTTTGTACATGACTTTAAATTACGACTGCACAATTTCTATTCAATCAGGAGCAGTAACGTTTTGCAGCTTTCGCCACATATGCAAAGTTAATACAATTGAACAATCAATGATGCGCGGGTGGTGGTAAATATTCTTTAAATCAAGTTTGCGAGAATGATTTAAATACCAATCCCATTGTGTTTTGCCAGTAATCGAACAACATAGCAGAACTACCGTCAGTAACAAATCGGACTCTGATGTTGATCATGGAATATTCAAAACACGTCAATATATGTTACTGATGAGAGTTTTGTTATGTTGTTCAATGACTGGTTAAATAAAATGGAATTGTTGTTTACTTTAAGCTCGCAAAACTGATTTAAATAATTCACCATTTTCATTGTTTAATTGTAGTACTAACTATGTATATGTTGTGAAAGATACAAAAGGTTACTTTTCGTGACTGCATAGAAACTGTGCAGCCGATATTTCACGCCAAGTAAAATTTATGCGAGACTACTAGATTTGAGAGGCGCATGTTTTATTTTGCTTTCCATATATATTTATTGCAGATTTTAATCTTGCTAGTCAGTTTGCCGTCGTACTCTGGTGATGATCATAGAAGGTCCAAACACGCCAGTTCGCGCGACTGGCGGTAGTTTTGTTGTGTTGTTCGACAACTGGTTAAATACAATGTGATTGGTGTTTATTTCAATCTCGCTTACTTGATTTGAAGAATTTATTTTACTTTCCTGCTTAGTTTATAGTCAGATAATGCCATGACCTTACGATCTTCGTTCGTGTTATCAACTTTCATGTATCTCAAATTTCGATTAAATTGTATTATCAAATCCATCATTGTTGCTTCTAATAAATTCAGAGGATATACTTTGGCCCTGAATATATATACCGCGGTCTATCTAATTTCAACTTCCTTGGTTTTTATAATTCCTGTCCATTTCTAACTAAATTTACATCGACAAGCAGTAATACGTCTGATGATATCCTTTCTAAATTAAATTGAAGTTTGCTCATTCGATTCGCTAAATTTAAGAAATTTACCGTTTCATCATCAACATGGTTCCAAACTAATAATAGGTCATCCAAGAACCATAGACAAAATTTTGAGTTCAGTGCTGCCTTATCTAAAACATAATTTTCCAAATAATGCATAAAGTTGTTTACTATTGGAGACGACAAATGTTTTCCCATTGCGACGTCTCTTATTTGTTTAAACTCATTCAGCTACTTATATTCTGTTTTCAAATTTAAACTGATTGTAAATACCATATAACGTCTCATCAGTAGTAAATACTATTAACTTACCTTAAATTCTATGTATTGCACAGTTAAACCTAAATTTGTCATCAATATATTAGAAAGCAAAATTAATAAAAATCCAAATAGAATTATATGAAAAATATATTAAAACCGGTTCGGGCCCATAAGTCCGATAAATGCCTTGTTCCGATGTTATCCAAAAGAAGTCGATTAACATCAATTAGTATAAGCATCAGTAGTTTAGCTTTAAGAATGATAAAAAATAAATCTTAGTAATGCTCATTGATAGACAGCAAATTTGCCGTAGATTTTACTTACTTCCATTCGTAATATATCATTGTATTACATGATCTGTGTTTTGACTAACACAGTCTAAATTCAAGTTGCTTTGTTTCTTGAAAATAGTTCGATGACCATTTGGCGGCCGCCTTCTTTAGTTCATCCACCATCACAAGTTTTAGCAAACAAACTAATAAAGCATTTACAATATTTCCTCTAGCTATATTTAATGTTTACTTCAGACTGACCTTTCACTAGATAGGTGCATTTTACGTGTGTTTGCATGTATATCCATTACATCTATGTTAATCCAACTAAGTGAGACTAGATCGGCTGAGTATTAATTTACCACTTACATGCGTTAAACTATTCGTTTTATGCTCATCATGTGAGATGGCATAACTAAGGTCGGCCCACATTTTCCGATGAGAGGAGCTCAACAAATCAGATACACTCTTCAAAACTATGTTGAGAGATAAAGCTAGAAATCAAACGAGCTATGCACGTGTGAAATCTCACTCAAGTGGTTTTTAGGATTGGCTTGTTTAAGAAGAGAGCTTGTCACATCATTAAATAGGCTCACGTCACGCATGGGATAGACAATTCATCCAGTAGACTGGTTTTTTCTTATCGGACACTCATCAGGTACTGTGCAGAATTTATCGCGGGCAAGGCTCGAACCTGTGCACTTCTGCTTAGCAATCTGTTGCTCTTACCACTGAGCCACTCTGCCACAAACTACACACAATTTTCAGTTATATACTAACTAATGTAAATCAGTTTTTCATTTTTCTTTTATATTTGGTTCATATGGCATTCATTTAGACCCAAAGTTCCAACTAATCATCCCTAATCTTTCATTATTTTACATACACCACACTATATGGGGAAGTTTTATTGCAATGAGCAACCATATAAGCAAACGAGCATAGGTGGCGCGGCCGATGATAACAATTACTGCAATCAAGGTTGTGATCTTGATAAAAGTACTTGATCCATTAATTACGTACATTTTTCAGTATAAACTAAGAACTGTAAAGTGTAGAAAAGTAAATTCATCCAGTGTAATGGATTATTGATAACTCATCACGTACTGTCCAGAATTTTTCGCGAACAGGGCTCGAACTTGGGAACGTATGTTTTGAAATCTGAGGCTCTAACCACTCAGCCACACTGCCGAATACTACACACACTTTCAGTTATATACAGATAAATGTTGATTGGTTTGCCTGTCCTTTAAGCGGAGTCTAAAAAGCAAACTATTAGACCTACAGATCCAAAGGAAACACCCCCAATCTGTCATTATAGGGAAGACATTACGCTACCTGGGGACGTGGTTTTGAATTAAACATGTATATAACAAAATGATCATTGGATGCGAGGGCAGTGCTAACAATGAATTAAATCAAGTCCGGAAAAACTAACCAAGAAAGATATGCTAGTATATTATTAAAAAGTGTGTCTAGTGCGCAGCAGGGTGTCCAAATGGTGAAACGACAGACGTACACAGTTCGAGCCAGTCCTGAAAATTCAGCCGGTACATGATACGTTCTAATAAGGACAGAAACCGGTCTACTGGATGATTCTCTTCTACACTATAAATTCTTAGTTTTTACTGACATATGTAAGTAATTACTGGGTCAGATGTTTACACCAAGTTCGCAACTTTGATTATAGTAAATGTGATCACTGCCCGTGTAATCAATGTTCGTTTTCATTACATAAATGTTCCATTCAATACCACTTCCCCATGTAGTGTGGTGTCTGTTTAGTAATGACATATTGGGGATGGTGAGTTGGAACTTTGGGTCTAAATGGATGCCATATGAGCTCCACCTAAAGGAAAAATAGACTGACCAAGTTACATTAGTTAGTATATAACTGAAAATTGTGTGCAGTGTAGTGTGCGGCAGGATGGCTCAGTGGTTAGAGAACCAGATTCTGAAGCAGACGTGCCCAGGTCCGCGGCAAATTCTCGCCAGTACGTGATGAGCTCCCAATTAGGACGAAACCGGTCTACTTGATGAATTGCCTTTTCGACATTACTTAATGCTTAATCTATACCGACGAATGTATGTACATAATGAGACAGGTGTTTTTATCAAGATCGCAACCTTGATTTGATTCATTGTTATTACCACCCACACAACCAATGTTCATTTAATTATATAAATGTTCAAATCAAAACCACGTCCCCAGGTAGCGTGGTGTCTGTTTAATAATGACAGATTGTGCGTGGTTAGTTGGAGGTGACTTAGTGGTTAGAGCAACAATTTTCTAAGTAGACGTGCAAAGGTTCGAACCCTAACCGCGGTTAATTCCATCATTGTCGCTTCTATTGATTAGTTATAATCACTTTAACATAACGATTTTCATATGACACGGGTGTTTGGACTTCAAATTAGGAATGATTCCCGTGTGATTATTCTACACAGAAAAATATTTTTCAAATTCCTGACCATTTTTAACTAACTCGGCATGCAAAATTTTTCATTGATCTGAGGATTACCATTCAATATTAAGTTGAAGTTCGCTTATACGATTCGTTAAATTTAAGAAATTTACCATTTCATCATCACCCTGACTTCATATAAATAATATGACGTCCAAGATGCCATGGGTAGAATTTGGCTTCAGTCGTGTTTTCCAAAAGTTTACTTTATAAACAATGCATAAATATGTTTTCTAATGGGACAGAAAAATGTGTTCCCTTTGAGAAACTTCTAATTTCTTGAAAATCCTGCGGCTACTCATACCCTGATATCATATTTAATGTTGTCTAAAATGCCTTATATTATTTCATCAGCAGTAAAATAATATCAAGCTATCTTCTATTGTATGTATCGCACGGTTAAACCTAATTTTATCATCATTAGGTAACAAAGAATACTAATATAAACCGTAACTACAACTAATTCAAAGATATATGTTCAAAAAGATTTGAGTCCCTTTTAATGCCATTATTTGATTATACCAAAAAAAGTAAAAAAAAACAAGAGTTAGTATAAATATCAGTAGTTTTTCAAGTATGTAGGAATGCTAAACCAAATAAATCTTATTAATACTCGTTTATAGACAGCAAATATGCTGCAATTTATGCTTAAGTCTATGCATAATAAATCATTGTATAATTGCACTTCTAAGTGATGCTTGCAGCGCAAAATTAATTGAATTATTTAATTTGACGACAGAATACGATTTGGCAAAAAATCTACCAATTCTGATGAATAAAAACCTAAAATCCGAAATGCGAATCAAAGGTGATTGGGTTTTTATGCAGTTAAGCCCGATTATCGAAAAATGACCTCGCCTTATATATATATATATATATATATATATATATATATATATAATGGATATATAGATAATTATAAAGATGTGGGAAGGAACCACATAGGTTGCCTATATGCTTATCTATATATGCATAAGATATAGAGTGTCGAGGTAAACATAAATGGATATTTATATAAGATGTGGGCATAAATAAATAAAAATACGTATTTAATAAAATTTAAATAAAAAAATGAAAAAAGATTACCAATATATTGTATATATTTTATATATATGCATAGAGTTGTATATGGTTTGGACACAGATATTTAAATGGAAAAATAAATTTATAAATGATAGGAGTATAAATGTGTATTTGGTTGAGATACGATTCGTTGGTGTATGCGCTGTATTCGGTCTTGTCCAAACGATAGAATAATACCGTATTCTTTCAACAGTTTAATTATCATCACTCTCTCTATAACCTGTTGCACACCGGATTGGATTAGGTAAACCCTGGAATTTGAGGATTACTGAAATATAATTTTTTTTAAAATTGTTGATCCTTCTACCCGTCCGGAACAACAATTAAAACATAGAGACATCATGGATAGGCGTGTATGTCAATCCATAGGGTTTGCTTATAGTTATTCTATAAATGTTACCTTAGGTGAGTACACATATGTGTATATAGGTTGTTATGTGCGAGGGGTGGGCGGCATGGATAAGTTTGTATATACATTTGATTACAAGAGAATAGATATGAAGACCGGATATTAACGCAGGCAATCAAAAATACTTTAGTAATTAAAATAAATATAAATATATCTGTTTTGAATGAGGATCCCACACTTGCCATAAGTTGTTTTTTCGTGTGTGTGTGTGTGTGTGTGTTTGTGTGTGTGTGTGTATGGTGTCAACCCTGAAGATGGGACTGGAAATGAAGTCCTGAAAATTCGGGAAAAAAAGAGTACTAAAATCTTGTTTTAAAGTCATTTTCAAATGGAAGGCTTCAAAATGAAGGGACAAATGAGAACCCATCAATCAAAGCCAATAATCGGTGCACCTGGAAATGTAAAGGATTCAAGATTTTACCGAACTACCGCACAAGAAAAGAGCGGCGAAATTCACAACAAGAAGGACAGCACTGAGCATTACAACTCAACATTTAAGTATTAATTATATCGAGAGCTAGGTTTCATGTTTGTTGCTGTCGAAATTCCTTTAGTCATCTTTCTTTCTTATTCCTGACCATTTCTAATTAACATAACATCCAAAAATGTTAACTCACCCAATGATTCCATTTCAATATAAAATGAAGTTGGCTAATTCGATATGCTTATTTTATGAAATTTACTATTTCATCAGCACCATGGTTCTAGATCAATAATATGTGATCTAAGAAGCGTGACTAGAATTATTTCTTCAGTGTTGTGTTATCTAAAAGTTTATTTTCCAAACAATGCACAAATATTAAGCAATAATTGATTGCGCGGGTGGTGGTAACAATTCTTTAAATCAAGATTGTGAGCTTAAAGTAAACACCAATCCCATTGAAATTAACCAGTCTTCGAACAACAAAATAAGTACCGCCATTCGCAACGCACTGACGCGTTTCGACCTGCCTTGATCATCATCAGAGTATGACGGCAAACTGACTAGCGAGGATCAAACCGCATTTCATATATAAGGAAAGCAAAATTAGGTATGCGGCTCTCATCTCTATTAGTCTCGCATACATTGTACTTGACTGGAAATGTCGGCTGCACAATTTCTATGCAGTCACGAATATTAGCTGTTTGTAGCTTTCGCCACACAAATATATATAGACAATACAATTAAACTATAAATATATTTGTAATTGGAACCAACAGTGGTTCTCTTATTGAGACACCTCTAATTGTTTAGAACTCCTTTAGATACATATACACTGCTTTCAACTTCAAAGTTATGTTAAATATTATTTCATCAGAAGTAAAATAATATGAAGCTACCTTCTAATGTACGAATCGCGCGGTTAAACCTAATTTTATCTTCATTAGGTTAAAAGGAATTATAATATAAACTATGAATACAACTATATCAAAGATATGTATTAAAACCAGTTTGGGGCCTTTTGATAAATTAATGTCATTATCTGATTTTGACCCAAATAGTCTAAAAGCATCAGTTAGTATAAATATCATTAGTTTTTCAAATATCTAGGAGTGATAAAATAAATTAATCTTATTAAAACGCTTCTATAAACAGAAAATATGCCGGTTTTATGCTTAATTCTATGCATAATAAATAATTGTATAATTGCACTTGTAAGTTTTGTTTGCAGCGCATAATTGATTGAAATATTTATTTTCACGACAGCACACGATTTGGCAAAAATCTTTCAATTCTGATGAATAAATACCTAAAATCCTAAATACGGATCGAATGTGATTGAGTGGTTAGGCAGTTAAGCGCGATCATCGAAAACAATGATTTCTCGCTAATTCTGTCTAGAGCTTGGTATCATTTATGTTTTTATTGATATTGCGCTGGTTAGAGCTACCTATGCCCTTCTAATTGCAGCTTACTTTCGTAGCAAACCAGTTAATCATGTACTTGTATAGCAAAATTTGAATACCTTTCTTCATGGTGGTCATGTCTGAGCTCTTCCGTAACCCATGTTGATTTGTTCCTAAGTCTACACTTCACCCAGATGTATTTTATTCAATTTAATTTTTCGTGCTTATCTAAGAATCGGGCGTTTTCTAAAATTAATTAGGTAAAGCATACTTAAACTTGTCTATCCACACAACAAACATAGGAATGAATTTTATATGTGAATTAGAAGTTTCCCAACGAAGCAGCATATTTCGATTGCAACAGCAAATATCATTTTGAATTATCTGGATAAAATCTTTCATATAAGAGATCGTTGTAGCTCAAATTGTATCTAACATTCTGAAATAATATATTACGAATTTGAAACCATAGTAAGGAAGATATGAGAACTATGGAAAGCTGAACTTATCAAATGGGAAGGGTCCAATTTCCAATTTAGATGGAGTCATATAGCTAATTACCGTTATTTGATAAGAAACGAATTGTAACTGGTCAGAGAATATAAATAGATTTCTTTTGTGGTAGCATTTATGCATTAGGTTTAAGTTAAACTTCGTGTGCGGGTAGTTCAAACGCGAGCCCGATACATAAAATCTTCCATGGAATAAATCTCCATATAACATCCAGGAAAACTGCGCTTCCAAAAATACGCATTTCATTTTATGCAAAATTGAAATTTTAAATAGATGTTTTATGAAAAATTTAATTTTTCCGGGATTCATTTCCTTTTAGGTTCAATAATTTGTATCGAGTGAAATTGGAAATGTTAATCTTTTACCATAGGAGGGCCTACAATAACAAACTTTAAAAATAAGGAATTGGAGTTATGCAAACTAAAAACTACCGATAGTAACACGTTCTGACGCGTTTCGACCTTCCATGATGATTATCAGATTTCGAGGGCAACCTGACTAACGAGTATCAATCCACAATGCACATATAAGCGAAGCAAAGTTAGACATGTGGTTCATACTTCTAGTAGTCTCGCATACATAGTACATGTTTTTAATTGTCGGCTGAATTCACCAACATGACTTTTTTCAGGGTTCTCCGCATTTCTAAATCAATCATTGCTTGTGCTGGTGGTGACAACGATTGTATAAATGAAGATTGTGAGCTTGAGCTAAAAACAAATCTCACCGTTTCTAACTAGCAAAGAAAAGATTTTATGATCGTAACTGTATGGAAATTGTGAAGCCGTCATTTCCAGTCGACTGTGCGAGACAACTTGGGGTGAGAGCCGCGTATCTGGTTTTCACTATCATGTATTTTTATTTTAGTTTAATTTTCAATAGTCAGTTTTCCTTCGCTCTTTGTTGAAAACCATGTACGATCAAAACGCGTCACTACGTTAGACTGACGAAAGTTGTGGTAAGTTTTGCGACAGATTAGACACAATTTGATTGGTGTTTATCTCAAGCTTGCAAAATTCACCTATCACAGCCAACAAAGTCCAAACTAAGCACAAATGTTAAATCCATAGCATTGTAACTGCAATACAAGAACCGTTTAAGAATGTCCCTTGGCCTGAGCAGTAAACTTTTTCACATTGTGATCATTCACTCTTACAAGACTTTGTAACAGTCGATTTTAATAACTGTGTCCTCTCCGTAACCACAGAATTCACACTTTATTACATTTTTCACATAGTAAAAAGAAAACATTTTTTTGGATACGCCCAACGTGTAGATTTAAAAAAAGCCACTGAAGTTTCACTCAGATTGATGTACATATATATGCAATTATATTGATCTGAATACATTTAAATATTTAAATTTTATAAGCTTTTAGGAGATTTTCAAATTATATGCATAAATTATGTGGTTTAAGTTAAATTTCACATTTTTATTATTTGTCTGTCTTTATTTTTTATCCTTTACCTTTTCGTGGCATTATTTATTATCTTTTTGCTTTTCATGTCTCCGTTTCCAAGGTTGTGAAGTCAGCATTAAATACGTCATGCCAGATGGTAACATTTAAATTATTAGTCTGACGTTTTCAAAATGTAAATTCACATGCAACCACTGTAATTTCACTTAGCTGGTTGTACAGATGTGATTAATAAAATTTACACGAATACTTCGCAGTAATGAATAGAGACGCATATGCCTAAACGTGGCGTACGCCTATCTAACTAAACGTTAGTCAACTATTATGAGATTACTCAGTAGTAATTATAAATTAAACACTTTAGAGAAATGTCACACTTAGATAATGTTAGTAGTTCCGTCCAATAGTCCCATATTCCATATTTAACTATATAGTGAGTATGAGACCTAATACTGACTCCTACTAATGAGCCCTCAATAAACACGAAACGAATGTGCACATGAGATAATACCTTCCCTTCACGCTGACTTTGATTTATCCATCTTGTCAAATTCTAACTAAATTTTACTAGGTGCATATAACACACTTCTTTTATTAGTTCTTATTTCCAACGTGTAACGAGTTGCGAACTGAATAAAGGATCCGAAATTGTGCGACAAAAGTTATAATTGTGAGTGTTCACTTATTGGTCAAAACATGTAACAGGTAATTAAGCAATGTCCAGTACCGCAGTAATTAATTTCTTTTATGCTCTATACTTATCAGAGATACATTACAATATAGAATATTC
Source organism: Eudiplozoon nipponicum (assembly GCA_029291075.1). Classification (NCBI taxonomy): domain Eukaryota; kingdom Metazoa; phylum Platyhelminthes; class Monogenea; order Mazocraeidea; family Diplozoidae; genus Eudiplozoon; species Eudiplozoon nipponicum. Next base: position 24,437 of record JAQBSW010001110.1, read on the forward strand.
ATATTCTGAAAAGCATGATAGAAATTTATTCTACACATATTGAGAATTGCAACAGTACACTAATATGTGACAAGCTAACATTAATACATTTTTATTTCATGCATGACGTTCAAATGATTACGTTTTATTTTTAAGGACAATAGGGCTTATTAGTGTCACCGTTAACTAAGATTTTAATCTAATAGGCGCAGGTGTTTCAAAAAAATAGGTTACTTCTTTGTTGATTTCGACACTGCATATCAAATTTACGATATAATTGGTCACGTTTTGTAGACAAATTTATAAGAATATTCCTTTAAGACCAAAACAAATAAAACTTTCTCTCCGGACAGTACGTAGCATCGTATGTAGCTGAAATTTCACTATGCGTAACGAACGAAATTCATTGCAGTTTAATAACAAAGTTACGTAATCCAGAGCCTGAATTATGGGATTCACTGTATATCGAATGAATTAAAAATACTTTTTCACGATAAACAGTTCCTGAACTGACTGGAATACCATTATTTGTTTGTATCGTGAGTACTTTTATTAAAACGTATGTCCACTTCCTCTTTGTTTGGTATAATTAAAGAATGATAAAATCAAGGTTGTGGTAATTAATTGAATAATTTTACGTAGTATAAGCTGCATAAAGGCATTTTCTGCAAAAATTAATTGTATACATGCATAGTCAGTAAAGTTTGTGATTATGTTAGAGAAATCCGTCGTTAGAATTATTTCAAATTAACCAAGCCTATGCTTTTGAGCGTGGCTGGTTAAGAAAAGTTCTGCCCCTAGCAATATTCAGTTAGCTAAAGGTGCTTTCATAACGAATCTAAAACATCATAGATTTAAAAAATCATGGAATCTGACAAGGCTCGTAACTCTTAATGTTTCAACACCTGTACTATACACTTAAAAGTTTGGATTTTAAATTACTGCCGATAGACTCGTTCATTTTGAGGCGTCATTTCAAACCTCCTCATCATCTGGTATTCAATGCAATAATCTTGCAAAACACAAGGTAATTTGTCATAATGTTGTGGTTTTTAAGCGTGTTACATTGAATACATGCTGATGAGACATGAAGTGATGCCCTCAAACGTAGTAAGTCAATTGACAACAATTGAAACTTCAAACATTTCAGTGGATAGTAAACGTTTTGAAGCCTCTCTTAATGACGGTACCGGTTGAAGCCCATCAAACAAACGAAGGATATTCAAATTATTTTAGACCTAAAAATACCCCGACTCAATCTGCAATCATAATTAACCGCCGTTATATCCGCTCATCATATATCGGACAAAAGCTTTAACAGATTTATTGATAAATAATAATTTATGTCTGTAACAACGGCTGTTCATTTTGTTTTAAAAAAAATATATATTAAGAAGCATTTCTTAAAATATATTTCATAGTTTTGCAATTAATCTACTTTCACATATTAATTTTAAATTCGCGTGAACGACAGCATTGCAAATCATAATGATAAACCGAGTCCCAATGCAGACAGTAACTTTAAGCACGATTTTTCAAAATTAAATTTTAACTGACATAGTTGTAAATCAGCTAAATACTGCTTGTTGCGGAGAACTAATATATATGCAAGTATGTATTAGGTGTTGCGAACCTAGTAACAAATTAGTTCAGTTGTGACCAGAAGGATAAACCAAAGACAGCATGAACGGAAAGTATAATCTCATGCACATTCGTTTCGTGCTTACTGGCGACTCATCAGTAGGAGCCGGTATTACGCCCTTCACCCACTATATATTTTGGTCAAGAATGTGGGATAATAGGACGGTACATGATTTATTTCGAAACGCCTTAAAATCCAACAAATCAGAAAGTTTGTTTTATGGCATGAAGAGATTTTTAGAATATTGCAAGTGAAATTCCCCACTGAAATTATAAAAGCACATCGAAATAACACAGCATAACAATAAAATCATAGGCACCATTTAACTTATTAATGATTTTAAAGTACACCGTGAAATCTAAAATCATCTGCGGAAATGTTCATTTCTTTGAGTTTTGCATCGCAGTATCGCAGCCAAAATTATGCATAAAATAAAACAAATTTTATTTGAGTAAATTCTGGATAGAATGTGAATATAACTAATAAGCATGCAAATAATTTAACATCTGACTCTCTCTTGCAATTATGATGCTTATGCTTAAAATTAATTTTGCCTTTATTCCTGTTAAGCAACAAGAAATTGGACGAAATAAGGTGAATCTGAATGGAAGGTTGCTGTTAAGAGGCATTCAAATAGGTATAGTAGCGAAGTCTACATCTAATATGCTGACGATATATTTTAAATTTTCATTGAAAGTGCAATCTGAGACAGCCATGTCAATTCGTTTACTAAAATAAATTTCAGTATTCATACTACGCTACCCATAAAAATCTAATACGTGAAATTTACTCTTCTCAGTCTTTTCTTTATTAAGAATAGCATAACCAAACGCAAATGTAATTCACTCACACGATTGTTTTAAAAAAACTCATTCATTTTTATGATTGAATGAATCACCTGGTGCATAATATATTGCTCTTACAAAAACAATTGCGGAGCAACGTGGATTTATTTTTTATATTAAAAAATATAAAAAAACACAAGTGAGCCAGCATAAAGGTGGGCACAATTGGCCAATCTATACTCAATTCGTGTACGAATGCCTTCTTCTTTTTCATAAGGTGAATGAACGTGATCAATATATTATGATAATAATATAAATACTATAGAATCAATACTTCCCAATCATTATAGTCAAGGTGGTACTCTTGATATAAACATCTGACCTTTCATGTACATACATTTGCCAGTGTAAACTAAATTAAAGAATAATTGATTGCGCGGGTGGTGGTAATAATTCTTTAAATCGAGTTTGCGATCTTGAAGTAAACACCAACCCCATTGTATTTAACCAGTCATCGAACAAAATAACAGTGCGTTGCGACTAGTGGTAGTTTTTTTATGTTGTTCGACGACTCGGTAAATATAATGTGATGGTGTTTACTTCAAGCTCGCAAACTTGATTTAAAGAGAAGTGTAAACTAAACATTGAATAGTGTTGAACGAATGTTCGTTTACTCCTACCCAATCACAAAACCAAAATCAATTCATTCAACTTTGCCTATAATACTAAACTGGGCAAATCATAAATCTTAATATATTATCTAGTCCAATGTCGTACGCTTGAATACAAGCATAACTTTCTTATTACGTTATCAGAACGAACCGACAGATTGCGCAATATAATTCAAAAATGTGCTTTTTTGTAACCGACCATGGAAAATTTTAGTATCCCCGAGTACATTACAGCAACACATTCCCATAGTTACTAATAAAAATTCATTGCCATCGCTTTTTCCTTGCCTTTCCTGTATCGCCTTCCAAATCAACAAGACCTAAAAACTGCAAGCAACACGGATAATATTAGCACAACATTTCACCTTTTAATTGAAATGTTAACTGTATCTTGTAGTAAAGGTAAGGTTAATGATTGCATTTCCGATATCATCTACTAGTGTCGGTCGATTGTCATACCCAAACGTTTTATGGGCACAGGCTGTTGAGAAAACATTCCGTAAGTATGTTATTATTACTACTACTAGTATTATTATTACTACTACTAATATTATTAATTAGTATTTTGTACAATATTACATGAAACTCGTATTATATACAATGCTATAGTGTATTAACAGTCGTCCAGAACAGATACATTCAATAAATTTTGTCCTCAATGAAACTGCCAATCTTAAAATCAAAATTGATATTTTTCAGACAGAAAATGTGCAATACAAACCCTATTGAACATCTGATAGGTGTATGGTCCAGCGGAGTATCATAAACGTAGGTTTTGCATTCAATACACTAGCAATTTAGGAACTTCGATAGATTAGGAAACAATACTTGATGGACATTACTTCCGGATCACATAACCTGTCTTCACTTTCAACTATGCGTTTGGTGTGCAATTAGGAAATTTATAAACCTTTAATTATCATCCTGTCCACATTCTACACTAGAAAGCATACTCCAGTTGCCTATTGCATTATTTAGGATGGACCGGTAGAATAATCAGGATAATTCGTAAGTATGTGAGACGAATTTAAAGTTTAATTTGTTCAGCGTGTCTGTTACAACTAAGCATTTTTTAGTTTGCATTTCAATGATTGTTACAGAAACAATATGAAATTGGTGTTTCTGTATTTCCTCTAAAATACGTCATTTTAATCATCTCTGACTGCATTCAATTTAAATATTTTCTGCGATTTCTCAACAAATTTGGGCGTCCTGAAAGTTCTTTGCAGAGAGTATGGGAAAACCTATCAGTAGAACGATTCAAAGCATGTTTGGTATGCACCCTATCAGACGTTCTGTCTTCAATGTAAAACTGTTTTTCGGATTTTCTGCCTCGTCAAACTAAATGCATAGCTTCTATTAGTTATGGAATCATCTATTGTTCATTCGATTTATTAAATAGCAGATTACATATTTTCAAAGATGCCAGTAATAATAAGCAAATAGCAGGAAATGTTATCACCAATATCGAATAAATACTTAGTCTAAAGAACATTTTGGTATTAAACAAATGATAAACAACTTTTTTATGATTAATTAATATGCAATTCTCCCCAAAGCAACCTATCAGTTCTATGCATTAATATTTCATTGGATGTTTGGCATACAACACTCAAGTTGATGATATTGTCACCTTCTGTCAGACGTACACTTATGAGACTTTAAATCATGTTTGAGCGCTTGAAGAATATACTTGCAATCAATGACTGTTTAATTGTATTACCTATATTTATATGTCGTAAAAGATGCAAAATGATCTTATGTTCGTCATAGCATAGAAACTGTGGAGCCGATATTTTCAGTCACGAACAATGTATGCAAGACAACTAGAGGTGAGAGCCGCATATCTAATTTTGCTTTCGATATATATTCAATTCGGTTTGATCCTCGCAAGTCAGTTTGCCGTCGTACTCTGATGATGAGGGACGAAACGCGTCAGTACGTGCGACTGGCGGTAGTTTTCTATGTTGTTCGTCGACTGGTTAAATACAATGGGATTGGTGTTTACTTGAAGCGTGCGAACTTGATTTAAATTATTATTACCACCACCCGGGCAATCACTGATTCTTTAATTATGTACACTGTTGATTCCCGTAATTCAAAACTTTTGCCTATCAAACTTCTTACCCGTTTCAATTATTGTTAGCTCACTACAAACACTGATGTAAAACATATCTTCAAATATAAATGCACTAACTCGTTTTAAAATCCGCAAAATCGTTTAAAATTCTATTTATGGCAGAGTGACTAAGCAGGCCCTCTAAACGAATTTCGTAATCTGGACCTGCCGATTCTTTCGTCTAATCTAGTTTGCATTATTATGTTTGCCAACTTTTTCAAACCTTGACACTTGTTCGGCCAACATAATTCTTCCCAAGATTTATCTCTAAACTCCAATGAATGAACTTATTTATATCGAAGAATGTAAAATACGTTCAACCTCTACTATTCACTTCATTCTATCGCTTTATGCAGCTCACCACAGAAAAACCATAGTTTTGCGTATTAAAACTAAATGAAGCTGGAAATGATTTTTCTGGTCAGCTTGCCTGTTTACTAGATTATCTTTAACGGCTTTAAATTATGGTCGTCTTATATCAACCCAATTTAAAAAGAATTGTCCATTGTATGACGATTGAAAATCTACCGATATAACTAATACCCTCTCCGTTATGTCCAACGTCAATACTTGTTCTTTTTTATGGCAATTGGTATACAAGTGATTCAACATGGTTTGGTAAATAAAATCAGACGAGTGCCGTCTTCAAAAATAGGCTTCTGCTTATTTACGCATGCTGTAGGAAGTTTCAGGCAAAGAATTTAAACTTTTCTTATTCTGCGTTCTCATAATTAAATGCAATTCCATAACGTGTATGTTGACACGCGTACCGCATCAGCTGCACAAATTGCATTTTAAACGTCTGCTGCACCTGTTTGCTAAATTGTAGCTAATTTCGCGCAATATCTTGAGCCAAAAATGCAATAATTTTACCGCAAAATGTAGAAATATGTCACCATATATACACATGTACATGAATGACGCTTAGTTGGAATTTTAAAATGGCCACGAAAAATTTTGACGGGTTGTTCGAGTCGATTAGGCCAAAATTGCTGCATTTTAACTAGCAAACACAAAAGTGGGATGTAACATTCCTAGTTCCGTAGTGATGTGCATATTTGTTGGGAAGAAAATTAGCTATAGCTTTACTTTTCGACCAGCATATACCGGCGGCTGAATTGCATTGTAACGCAGTTAATTTGCTGTAGACTTGCTTTACTTGTAAAACGCTAGCACAAATCTTAATGCATACAGTGTTTTTTTAAAGAATAAAAACGGATTTGATGAAAGTTAAATACTGTTTGTTGCGAAGAACTAATATATATATGCAAGTATGTATTAGGTGTTGCGAACCTAGTAACAAATTAGTTCAGTTGTGACCAGAAGGATAAACCAAAGACAGCATGAACGGAAAGTATAATCTCATGCACATTCGTTTCGTGCTTACTGGCGACTCATCAGTAGGAGCCGGTATTATTCTTTAACATGAAAAACATATACTTGTACATATATTAGCTCTTTTCCGCAATAAACAGTATTTAACTGTTATATATTGAATTGAATGATGTCAGTTTATCATGAATTTGCTTATTTCAGAGATCATCGTTATAATTATATATATATACATTTTGGTTTTCAATTGATTGTACATTGAGTTCAAATGTATATATATACATTATATGATGATACTGAATAAATTACCTTATCCATTTATTATTAATGTGTTCTTCTTCCTAATTAGAAATATACTGTGTAATATTAAAAAGGCATGGACATTATAAATATATATATATATATATATATATATATATATATATATATGCAGCAAAGGGTGCGAAAGTTTAATGTTTGTGACTGCATAAAAATTGTGTACCTGACATTTCCTGACAAGTTAAAAGTATACTAGACTATTAGAGGTAAGAATCATATATCCAATTTTGCTTGCCATATATATGTAATGCGGTTTGATTCTCGCTAGTCAGTTTTCCATCGTACTCATGGAAGGTCGAAATGCGTCAGCACGTAAGTTTGACGCAAGTATTTCTATGTTGTTGGGCTGTTTAAATACAACGAGATTTGTGTCTATTTCAAGCTCGCAAACTTGATTTAAATAATTTTTTTCAACATCTGATTGAGTTTACCTGATTATCGGAAATCAGGAAGACAGCGGATGCAAACAAATCGGATCGCAACCCGATAATCAGGTAAATGATCTATTCCCTGTCGCGCAACATGTTTCTTTTAAATCTGATTGAGTTATTGTATAAAGTATTTGTGTGCTCGAAAGTGCACGTTCATGTGAGTTTCTTGATTTCTATTCGTTTTTTCATAATTTCTGCCCTTTATCTTATATTCCGCTTTTGATTTAGAAATTTAGCTTTATAACGTACCGGATTCTACATTCGGTTCCGTTCAATCAAAAGTTAAATAGCATTTTCGTGGTGTTTTATAGTCCTGATTTATAATTCAGGTATGCTTTGCTGGAATAGACAAATCTTAACAAATCCTAATAGTTACAAAAATGACTAAACGCAAAATTATGCACAAAGTTGAACACAGTGGAAGGTCTTCTCCAGAACGAAAAATTAATAATTAAAATTCAGTCAAGTTGGTTGGGCTTGTGAATTAAAAATTGTTCATATTTGGTGTATATAAAACAAAAATTTCTGCTAAGACTTCACAAGTTACGCCGTTTAGCATCGATATATGTAACTAATAAAATAGAAAAACACTCAATAAAGTATTAGTGATGAGTCGCAAGTAAGCACAAAACTAATGTGCACACGGGACTATACTTTTCATTCACGCTGACTGGATTATCCTTCTAGACATATCTGCAGTATTTTTTTTACTAGGCGCGCAACACCTAATACACAATTCGATACATATTAGTTTTCCACAAAAAAATCAGTATTTAACTGTTACATATTTAATTGAATGATGTCATGATTACATCGAAAAGTGAAAACTAATATCGATCAAGGCCGAAATGTGTGGATATGCTGGAGTAACAGTCGTCCAGAAATTGTTGAAATACTCAATTTTGGTGAAATTTAACATATCTTGAAATCCGTCGTGTTATTAATATGTACCTATTCGGCAACCATAGATTGGTATCAGGTACTGAGGCAATAGTCATATTGTTGGTACTCTTTGCATTGTCTTTATATGTATTATGTATAGTGAATTGGATTTGAAATCGCATTATCGAAGACTTTAATTGAATTTAACTTCACTACTGGAGGTTTACTCATTCGTATAGGAGATTGTACTGTCCTATTTTCACATATTTCTCGTCCAAATATATAGTGAGTTAAGGGCGTAATGCCGGCTCCTACTGATGAGTCGCCAGTAAGCACGAAACGAATGCACAAATGAGTTTATGCCTTCTGTCAGACTCAATTATACCTTAGATTATAATCATAAATTATAACTCGTTGATAAAAAAGGTTAATACCTAATTTTTAAAAACTAATATTGATTTAGGTATTATCTCTTGGCATGAAGGAATAGTTCTCGGAAATAATATTAGTTAAATCAGTCGTTCTCATCCGAGACATTTGAATTTGACGAGCTTTACTATTGAATATGTTAAAACAAAAATGTTAAAACCATGAAAATTCAAAGGGACAATACAAATAACAAAGCGAAAATTAGGTTAAGAGAGACTATTCTAAGGTATAGTTGACAACCGTCTAAAGTCTTTGCTCCCGGTGCTTCTAAAAGTGGCTTAGTTTGACATCGTTTAACTCGTCCCGCAAAAATTGTCATGTTAATATAGCATATATTTAACGTGTAATAAGCAAAAAGTTACTGCATTAACGTCTTCAAAATTTTAAATGATTGTTTGCACTATGGTTAAGGAGATGAGGCTATATTAATTATAATCGTATATCGGATTCGAATAACTGGACATACATATTTACTATTCTCCTAGCATGAGTCGCTTTAAATTAAACGAAGTTAAACGTTCTATCTCTCTTTGACAAGACTTAACAGAATGCTGGCAGCATTAATAAAAACAGCTTTCATAGAATTATTATAAAAGGAAGAAAGATTTACATTGTCATGAAACAATTTTTTCAAACTTGGAATGCTTAGATATTAATTAACTTAAATTTTATATTATAAATATTCTAAACTGAATATGCAAAACCTGGTATGCAATTTGTTTTTGCTAATTTATGTAACTTATAAGAATGATGTGCTCTCTTATTTCTTCAAGAGCCTTTCTGGTACATTTTCCTAATTACAAATAGTCGCAAAGTACTTTTATTAATTTTCGTCACATTTCAGTTATTTTACTATTTTAATTAATTAATGTTTTATGTTGAACTAATATTCAATGTATAACTTTACCTTGATTACTTACGCATTCTTAATTCAGCACTCATTCATTTTTTCAGTTCAGCTGCATTTGTTTTATCGATTTACTGCCTTTATTATTTGTCTTTATATTTGGCCAAGCTATCTATTACTTAGTTAATCTTTCCAGGCGTCATCTGAGAAAAGAAAATATTCTGTTAAAAGACGCCAGATTTATGCTTTCTATGCATATCTATTTTATAGGCATTAACGCTAGATTTGCAATCAAAGATTCAACAATATGGTCTCTAGTAATTGTTCATGAAACCCTTGTCTTTCTTAATTAAAATTAAGTTATTCAATCAAAATTACATATAAGGCAAACCATTAAAACACACAATATTAACACAGTCAAATATTCGCTTACATATATTAAATTCGTTTCATATATATGATTATATATATATATATATATATATATATATATATATATATATATATATATGCATATGGTCCGTATAACCAAAAATGCATAAGATATTAAATTCCGAACGACGTTGGACACACTCTAATGACACCTGCACCGGAATGTTAGTATATATCAATACCACATCCAAGCTTGCCAGTTTATCATACTCTAATAATTCATATTTACTAATAATGTCAATAGAATGAAAAGTATTCTTTAATGTATAATCTAAAAATTAGGTCTATTTTCTTATTCTATGGCATAAGACTTTGGACATTTTATAATTTGAAGAATTCTGCACATTCTCAATTAATCTAAGTGGATTATCTTGTTTTTGAATCTTTACAAAACCATACATACTGGGAGGGATTGTGTACCATTGTATTAATGAGTTTCCAAGCACTGAATCTCTTTCCCCAGTCCCAATCATTTGATTGGTTAAAGTCTTAACCTCATCTTGTAACTTATTTGTTGAGTGCTTATTTATTTTATTATCAACTTCTTTATTATTTAATTGCGCATAAATTTTCCCATTATACTACCTCTGATTCATTAGCACTGTTGCTCTACATTTATCTGCTTTAAGGGATATTATCTTATTAGATAGAAAATTCGATTAGATTTGTTCTCTCTATGTTAAAGCACCAATTTGGCAAAATTCAATTCAAGTTTTGTTTTATCTTTGTCTAGACGGAATTAGGTGATTCATTTAATCAATTGCATTAGTTAATATTATTTGGACTTTTTGTGTTATTGATTTTTATTTACATCAGTCAGATAATTTGATTGCGGTATACACGTGTCTCGGATCATGAAGGACTATGTGTGATTCTCGTTATATAATTAAGTAATGCCTGTGCTGTATTCACACTCCTGACAATGAAATGTATATTAACCAGTAGTTTTTTTTAAAAATTTCTATTGAATGTGCAAATGCTAAATGTTTCTTTCAAATCAGTTCTGAATTTTACTGATGTACGCGCCAGGATAGAAAGCTGAATATAGTCCTTCCCTATATTCGCAATTTCGAATGTTTGACGTCTAACCATGCAGGTGTTTGTATTGATATTTATACGACGACCTGCTGCCAATCAAGTTTAAAAATAAATAAGGTTACTTCCACATAGTATCGAGTTTAGTTAAATAAATTTTTCACGCGAGAGATATTGCTCACTTATTAAATTTCTCCGGTTCACTAAAATCGAAGTAAAAAAATCCAATTTTATACAAGTATATTTACATATAATTAAGGGTATGTGTGTGCGTACATATATGCACATATATGTGTTTATATGGATAATTTGTAGGTGTTAGCGAAATATTGTGAGAGCTAGCATATGGATCATATCTCCTAGTCTGGGATCGCCTATAATGTGCACAAACAAGAGTTAATAAAAATTTCTGTGTACTGCGATCGAATCCTGGAGCATTTATATCAAAATTATTTCTATTACACACTAAGCCACGAGAGCTGGGTATAACATACAAGGTTTGGTTTCGTACAAGCCTATTTTTGGCGATTTATTTATTATGATAAATCCACATGAATAACACTCTCGGAATAAAGCATAAACTAGCCAATCCTAATTTAACGATATAAACTGACACAAGCCCATTCTGTTTAGTGCGATTAAATTTAACTTCTATTGTAAGATTTAACTCTATTGAATGCTGCTACAAACTACGCACTGCATAATTTAACAAATGAAATTCCTCTACTTGACAAGTTTCGTCGACATTGACAGCAGAAATTCAAATTACTACCGACCAATGCAAAATTTAGATAAAACCTACCTAGTAGATTCACTGCAGTTGCAAAAATTATGCCACGTTTAGTTTTTAACCTCAAACCATATAAGAAAATCGGGCACTAGTATTTAAATTTAACACCACTAACCATGTTGACTTGGTGCTAGTTCAATAATGGAATATTTTAGTGGTCAGGTTAGGCTTCAGTTACAACGCGATACACAAATGGACAGACAGTAATAAAATAATAACCAACAACAGATTTCCATGTCTGACACGCTTATGCACTCTAGCTCTAGTGGCCTAGACTGTAATTTGCATAATTTTTATCCAAACGATGCAGGATTCAATTCCGAGGCATAGAAATTCTGCCTACTACCGATGAGTGCAAAATACGGACGAAAACTGTCTAATAATTGAATATCATTTACTGAATTAAGCGTTTTTCTCAACATCAGTTAATTAATAACTGAATTCCACCACGATAATTAAATATTATACCACTAAAAACGTTGGCATGGAGTCAGCCTAATGATCACAAATTTGTTCTAATATCGCAAAACCGAGAAAACGAACAGTAAAATCCCCATTAAGGATCGTTTTGCGATTGAAAACGATCTATGAGAAGAATATATGCTACTGCATAAAGGCTTCACTAGATAATTTTTTATTGTTTACTTACGCTCCAATGAAAATATCAGCAAATGTCCTTTGTGACCTGGTTTCAGCAAAATCTGCATCAGTTCATATAAACATTAATTACCTCAAAGTTATCAAATTTGAATGCACAAAGTATGCAATACAACCTAGCAGGTCAGTTATTGCAACAGTTTAATAATACAGATATGGACAATTGGATTGCGTCAGTACTCGGACAACGCTAAATAAACGATTCTAAAGAAAATAATTAAAATGTTCCTATTTTATAGGATTTACATATGCAGAAATATTTTTCACTTTTCTACATTCCAATAGAAGTAGACATCGTAGAAGTCTTGAAATAGGCCAATGAAGTATATCCATTCATGAAACTAACACTCGAGATAGAAAATACAACAATTCGTCCGTTAAATCTCCAACTCACCCGAAACAGTATTGGTGACTTGATGAAAATGAAAAGCAAAATTGTATTTAAAATACACTTTATTCGTTGTAATAACTTTGCGCCAACATCCAATGTGTTGAACTTAATGAACAAACTCAATATAATTTGAGCTGAAATACCTGCATTGAACTCATTATTAAGGTCCAGTTAAAATATTTGCCAAGACTTTTGTCATTGAAAATATTGGCAACTAGATCTACAGAAGTTCCAATGAAGCCAGGCAAATTTTTATTTCAAAAGACACCAATGGAACTGTACACCTAGACAAATCACTTTGAGGTGACGTGTCAATTTCAATAGTTACTTCGAGATTAAGTCGCATAGCTAAGCAACCTTCGGCACTAAAATTTTAACATATTCATTAATACACGGTTATCACTAATTGAATGTCAAAAAACTATTTATAGTATCCTTGAAATAATTCAACCTGATAATATATTTTCGTTTGCAAAATGCTTAACACTATGCGCTTGAAAGCGCAATTGTTTAGCACATTGAAATACATGCAAACAAACATAACCATAAAAAGCATTAACTTTTGAGTGTCCTTTAGGTGTAACAACCTATATTTAATATCAAATCACCGGCGCTTAACTAAAATTTACTCACTTCCGGTTGTCTGCTAAAACCCAGGCACATCCAAGCAACACTAGCCATTGGATCAGCATCTTAAACTAATCAGCCAAACAGAAAACTATATGGAAGTAAGGCAAATTTATAGAATTTCGCCGTTTTAATCATCTTCGCCATCTGAAATTAGCTATAGAAAAAATTCTCAAAGCCCTGTACTGATACCAATTTAATGCATCAGCACAATCTAGAAACAATTTCAAGAAGTGAACACTTACAAAGAATAATCATCCGCATGAGTAAAAGACAAAATTTTGAAATCGTGGCCAAATTAATTTTCCTCGTAATATAATTATGTATACCCAGTGTATAACCCAGTAAGACAATGGGAGTTACCCAAACCCGAAAACACATCATAATCTATTGTTCTGAATACTCCAAATAAATATCAATAACTTTTAAAACTAATAACATTTCACTCTCAATAAATTTTATACTTATGAACTTCAAGACTAAATTGGCCTATTCATCCAGTAAATACTACATTCTGCTGATTATTTATTTCTTCATTTCTTAAATAGATTAAGCCTTAATTAATAATTAATTGCGCAGGTGAGGGCAACAATTATTTAAATCAAGTTTGCGAGCTTGATGTAAACACCAATCCCGTTGTATTTAACAAGTCTTCAAACAACATAGCAAAACTACCGCCAGTTGCACGCTCTGACGCGTTTCGACCTTCCATGATCATCATCAGAATACGACAGCAAACTGACCAGCAAGAATAAAAAATGATGCGTCATTATTAGTGAAAATGGATTTAAGAATTATATATATATATATATATATATATATATATATATATATATATATATATAACCTACTCATCTTCCTGAATAACACGCTTTAGATTAAATCGAACAGAGTAAATAACAATATAAAATTCACAATACATGAAGTGTCCAATTAAATATTGCCTTACATGGACATATGAAAAATTCGAGGTAACTAAATTAACTTGCACGAGCCAGAGTATGCATTTTAGACTAGTAGAAGTATAGCAGAAGAATGGATACCCCCAATGGTTAATCGATGTTAACATGAAAACAGGACAACGTTTTATTGCAGATGACAAGAATGGAAAGATGTATCTGAATTTGCCATATCGAGGGTAATTGCCAGTAACGATCATAAGAAGAAGACCAAACTGATTAACATAAGTCAATTTTGCAGATAAAAGTGGAAATTCAGAGTGTCATTTACTTGTGCAAAAAGCACAAGAAGCTTTATATATATATATATATATATATATATATATATATATATATATATATATATATATATATAAGCATGCTTTTGAAAGCCATCATACAGCAAATACAGGTTTAAATGTAAAACAATTGTGTTCGTGATACTTTTGACTTTGAAAATAGTGCAAAATCGTACAATGTCGTGAGTGAAAATATGATATCGTTCTACGCCATAAATCAATTCGCAAGCATAGCGGTTGACAACATCCTCGAATTCATCTGTAGGTTAGACAATTTTAACCATCCATCATCCCTCGTTCATACAAGTTATCTAAAAATTCCGATCATCAATTTCGCTAAGAATATCTAATTTATTTCTAAAGGTAAATAGTGGCAATGAGCACTTTTTAATAAAGTGTACTAGCTTGTGTTTACATATTCTTTCTGCAAACACAAATACTACAACCACTTATTCAAAAATACTGACATGCATATTTAAGGTATGTTGTTCACAATTTAAAAAGAACAAAATTACAATATCGAAACAAATGGCACGCTTTCAATTTTTGACAATAGTCAGTTTAATTGCAAGAATGAAAACCCTCAGCCTAACGAACTGCCATACAATGACGCATTGATTTTAAAACGAGAAGATTAGAGTCTAAATAGAATATTATATCAAAGCAGACATGGATTGGAAAGTGTGGCAATTACCACGCAATACAATTAAACAATAATTGATTGCGCGTGTGGTTGTAACAATTATTTAAATCAAGTTTGTGAGCTTGAAGTAAACACCAATCCCATCGTATTTAACCAGTCGTCGAACAACTGGCGGTAGTTTTGTTATGTTGTTTGACGACTGGTTAAATACAATGGGATTTGTGTTTACTTCAAGCTGGCAAACTTGATTTAAATGTAATCTTTTCCGAAGTTTTTCAATGCCAACATCTGACGGTGCTAAAGAGACGGTAATAATAAAACAGGTAATAAGAAATGTTTGTTGAAGAAAACATGAATTATAAACACCGTTAAGAATGCAATAATTATGTACCCAGTTATAATACGATATGTACCATTAATGTGGACGCAAATGCAATGGCATTTTAAACTAACCAATGGTGGCATAGGAAAGAACGTAGTATCAATAGTTGAACACCTTAGCCATAAAATTCACACTTTAAATCGTGCGGGTTTCAAGATATTTTTGAAATGTAAAATCGCAAAAGAATTGCGTACAACAGAAGCTGATGAAAAAAATCCATAATCATCACCTAAATAAATAAAAGAATATTGCAAATTATTTAAAAATGAACTGGTTAATTCTTTTTCATTAAATCAAGTTTGCGAGCTTGAAGTAAACACCAATCCCATTGTATTTAAACAGTCGTCGAAAACATAACAAAACTACCGCCAGTCGCAACGCACTGACGCGTTTCGATGGTCTATGATCATTGTCAGATTACGACGGCAAACTGACTAGCGAGGATCAAACCGCATTGAATATATATGGAAAGCAAAATTAGATATGCGGCTATCACCTCTAGCAGTCTCGCATACATTGTACGTGACTGGAAATGTCCGCTTCACAATTTCTATCCAGTCACGACGACTAGTTAAATACAATGGGATTGGTGTTTACCTCAAGCACGCGGAAAATTCTGAGTAGTACGTGATGTGATTCAAATAAGTTCTAAAGCAGGTCTACTGGATGAACTGCCTTTTCAGTACTATAAATGCTTAGTTTATACTGACAAATGTATGTACATAATGGATCAAGTGTTCAGAAGAAAGCAAGAACGCTTTTTCTCCGAATTAATCACCTTACTAAGTAGAGCACGAAGTTCAGATATAGTCCTGGTTACGTGTGACATGAATGCTCGAGATGGGCGCTTAAGTAACACAGAATTTCATTTAGGTGGAAGATACACTTTAAGCTTGACGCGCAACGATAATGGTGAACGGCATTTGAATAACTGCGCTGAACATAGACTATATTTATGTAGTACAATCTTCAGACGCAGTGTTAGACGTTGCGCTACATGGCGTCCTCCAGCACTCGGACAACGGTGGACTCAAATAGATCATGTAGCAATTAGTTATAGATGGCGTGGTTGCACCCAGGATTGTCGTTCTATTTGGAACACTTATGTCGACTCGGACTATGTACTTATCCGTTGCAGACTTGCACTAAACTTTTCCGGGAAAATAATTAAGAATAAATCCAAAATTGATGTAGCTAAACTCGAACAACCGTCCTTCCAACAAAATTATCAATATATTCTAAAAGCTAATCTAACTGGTCTGGATGGCGAAAATCCGAATATGCTTTGGTCAAAGATGAGTTCCACTATGCACTATGTAAGTACTATCGTATGTGGCATTGCAGGCCCTTCGCTGAATAAATCCTTGGCTCTCAGTAAAATCTATGGAGATACTCAAAATAAGGTGCCAAATTCCACCTGGATCGACTCATAATAATACTCGTCGCAATATAGGATGCCAACTTAAGCGCAGTCTAGGAGATTGTACTGTTCTATTATCCCACATTCCTCACCCAAATATATAGTGGGTAAAGGGCGTAATACCGGCTCCTACTGATGAGTCGTCAGTAAGAACGAAACGAATGTGCATGAGATTATACTTTCCGTTCATGCTTTCTCTGGTTTATCCTTGTGGTCACAACTGAACTATTTTGTTACTAGGTTCGCAACACCTAATACATACTTGCATATATATTAGGTCTCCGTAACAAACAGTATTTATTTGTTATATATTGAATTCAATGATGTCATGCTTACCGCGAAATATGATAACTGATATTGATCAAGGCCAGAGTGTCTGGATTTACTGAAGTAACAGGTGTTCAGAAATAGTTGTAATTCTCAATTTCGGTGAATTGTACCATAAATTGATATCCATCATGTTGGTACCATGTACCAACTTGGCAAACATAGTGTTAGTACCATGATCCTTTTTTGTACTATAATGTTGGTATCGGTTACTGACACAATAGCCGTAGTGTTAGAATCATTTACAGACACGGAATATATAATATATAGAGTGAGATAGCGCTGAAGTCAAATTGTCTGGACTTTATATAATGTTAGCTTCACTACTGCAGGTTTACACATTCGTCTAGGAGATTTACCGTCCTATTATCCCACATTCCTCACCCAAATATATAGTGGTTAAAGGGCGTAATACCGGCTCCTACTGATGAGTCGCCAGTAAACACGAAACAAATGTGCATGAGATCATACTTTCCGCGCATTCTCTTTTTGGTTTATCCCTCTGGTGTGCAAAACCTAATAGTCAATTGACTAAAAAATAATTTTACACAAACTACGTTTGACAGGTTTAATATTGGGAGCACAATAAGGAAGATTTCAATCGATGAAAATATTCTAAAACAGTAAACGCAAAGTAATAGTTTTAGAGAAATTTATTCTCTACTTTGATGTTTATAAAAATTGTCAGGATTCCAGCTTCAATGTCTACAATTTCGAGGGGCATATATTTTATTAGAATATACAGACATGGACAAGACAAACAATATTCTACTACTGGAAAAATTTTAATCTCCACCAGGATTATCGTTAGTGTTAAAAAACAGTTGATCGTTTAGAACATTTAACGAATTTATTTCCATAAAAAGCACCAAAGGAGAAAACCAGACAGAAACTATTTTTGTTCTAGTTAAAAGTGCAAATATAACTGGCATGCGACATATCTAGAACACGTCTGAACTCGAACAAAACCAGACATCAGTGACATTATTATTAACATTAGCATCACTATCAGAAATACATAGTTATAAGGTCTATGTTTATTATGTTATACTATTCACATCAGCCTACGGGAGTGCAATAAAGTTATAAACCAGTGATAATTATTCAAAAATATAAACAACATCGAATATGTAAACGAGCATATAGCAAATCCAGAAAAGTTGGCGCGAAATTCGCAAGGATACCCAAAATTACGTAAACGAAAATCAATTACAGCCCTGATTCAATAAAACTCAAATGAATAAAGTCACGCAAAATCATTTAAATACTCATACAAAAACCCATAAACGACGTATGCAATAGTTCTCTCTCTCTCTTTATCCTCTGTCTCTGTCTCTCTCCCTGTGACCCTCTCTCCCCAATCTCTGTCATTGTCTTTATCTCTCTCCGTCTCTCTCCTTTGTCTTTCTAAATGTAATGATTACCGCGAAATGTGATAACTGATATCAATCAAGTCCAGAGTGTGTGGATTTACTGGAGTAACAGGTGTTCTGAAATAATTGTAAATCTCAATTTTGGTGAACTATAGCATGCATTGAAATCCATCATGTTTGTTTCATGTACCGACTCGGCACCGATAGTATTAGTACCATGTACCTTTTTGGTACAATAATGTTGGTATCGGTTACTGAAACAATAGCCATAGTGATGGTAGCCTTTAAAGACTCGGTATATGTAATATATAGAGTTAGTTAGCGTTGAAATCTCATTGTCGAGACTTTGTATGAAATTCGCTCTACCACTGCATGTTTACTCATTTGTCTAAGAGATTGTACCGTCCTATTCTCCCAAAGATTATACTTTCAGTTCATGCTGTCTTTGGTTTAGCCTTCTGGTCCTAATTGAACTAATTTGTTACTAGTTGCGCAACACCAAATACATAATTGCATACATATAAGTTCTCCGCCACAAACAGTATCACACAGTATGTAATTTGCATATATGTAATATTAATACAAATCCTAAGAGTTGGTTTTGCAGTCGCATTGTAGAAGACTTTATATGAAATTCGCTCTACCACTGCAGGTTTACACATTCGTCTGGGAGATTGTACCGTCCTATTTTCCCACATTCCTCACCAAAATATATAGTGGGTAAAGTGCGTAATACCGGCTCCTACTACTGAGTTACCAGTAAGCACGAAACGAATATGCACGCTATTATACATTCCGTTCATACTCTCTTTGGTTTATCCTTCTGGTCACAACTGAACTAATTTGTTACTAGGTGCGCAACACTTAAAACATATTTGCATATATATTAGTTCTCTGCCATAAACGGTATCTAACGTTCCATTGGGTTGACAACAAATTCGATTAAAAATAGCAGCACAACCGACATAATTATCTTTATTAACAGTGATAGGGACTGCACATCAATATGATCCATTGACACTGCAATCTGCACTTTCTGCGCTATTACCAAAGTAACATAATACTACTCATGATCAATGCGATAGGAAAGGCAACATACGGCGAGAATACGTTCGTACAAGCGAAATTCACCGAAGCAATATTCTAGTTAAAACTCAAAGCATCAATACAACAAATGCCAGACCCCGCAAATCACACCTGTAATACATTAAGAATGACTCCTACACATACATATACATGTACACAGACGCATGTCAATAAACACGCACAAATAAACATGAAATGGACCACCAAATAGAAATAGATGTTCAACTGAAAGTCAGAAAATTTTATCATTCAATTATTTAAATCCGAGTTAGCGATCTTTATGTAAACAAGTCCCATTATATATGTATATAGATTTTAAAGTATAAACAAATGATTATTTTATGTAGAAAAGACAATAATTCAGAGATCGGTTTCGTCGTTAATGGGAACACACAACGTAATGTTCAGAATTTGCCGCGGACAGAGCTCGAACCTGGGCACATCTGCTTAGAAATCAATTGCTGAAGTATTCCAATAAGGGCGAAACCGGTCTACTAAATGAATTTCCCATTCTACATTATACAATGTAGACATTAAGTTTATTAAGAAGAAAACCTATCACATATAGATATTAATTAATATATAATGTATATATATATATGTATATATAATATATATAATATACATAATGGGATTGGTGTTTACATGAAGAACACAAACTTGATTTAAATAATTGATATCACCGTCCGAGCAACCATTGTACGATTATTTTATCTTTCATTTAATATAACAGAAGCCTCGATCAGATACAAATAAAAAATTGTTACTTGCGGTTGGGATTTTCCGAAATATACCTGCAATTATCCACAATAAACAGATACTTTGTGCCTTCCGAAAATATATATATTGTTTAATATTCAAATACATTCCATACTTTACCTGATTTTCGGATTGCGTACCGAAATATTTGAATCCACTGTCATCATGATTTTTGCAGATATTTCGGGCTCCAATTACGGAGCCCTTTTTCAATGCCAAACACATCACACACTTAGTTGACAATCAATATGTCAAGTGGAAATATTAGTTTAAACTGCCTCATTTATACTTGTTTTTAGATCTCTTAAGCATAACGTTTTTTTATAAAATGTTAGGAAAGTGTATGTTAAATTGGTTTGTGTATGTGTCTACATGTATACACTCTTCGCAATGAGATTACAGTGATATAATGACAATTAATGACAACTCACTAGATAAGCGTACGTCATGCCTGTGTGTATGTGTTCTCGTTTGTTTTAATTGAGGAGTAATCAGTTAATGCAAGTGTACACTCATCCCAGTGAAATTACAGCGATTTGGCAACATCTGACTATTCACTGGATAAGCGTGTTTGTGTGTATGTATTATATATATATGTATTAGAATTATAAAACAACCGTCAGTTAACATCATTACTGCAATTTATCTACTATACTGGTTTTGCCCACATATTAGAGGCCAGAACTAAAGAGTCTGGACATGGCTAGTTCGCAGTTTAGGTCAGAAAAGACAGCCACAATTATCTACCTAAAGAAAAAATTAGACAAAATTAAGATAAGAAAACGACTGGAAACTGTATACAATGCAAGGCTTTGGTGGCTTTGTTAGTGAGTTGCATGACATTGATTCAAATAATTCAGGTCCAATTTATAATCATAATTCGGGCCACTAGGCGGCCAAAGGGAACGGAACAAGTAAGGTAGGCAAAATGCATTTTCAAATTAGGCGTAGCTTCTATAAATCAAGTTTTCTCGCTTGAAGTGACCACCAATCCCATGGTTTTTAACCAGTCGTCGAACAACAAAACAAACCTACAGCCACTCGCACGCACTGACGCGTTTCGACCTTCTATGATCATCATCAGAGTACGACGGCAAACTGAATAGCAAGGATCAAACCGCATTGCATATATATGGAAATTAATACAATGGGATTGGTGTTTACTTCAAGCTCGCAAACTTGATTTAATGAATTGTTATCACCACCCGCACAATCAATTATTGTTAAATTACGTGCGTCAACTCAACTTTAAATATACATGCGCAAATTGTCGATCAACTTACGTAGGCCGATCTACCAGACGGTTAATTACTCGAATGAGAGAACATCGTAACTTGAACGCCTGTTTTAAATCAAATGATGAATACACGTCTACAATTGCGCAACACATCGTCGAAACATCACACGTATGTTCTCCAGACGTAGCATTCAAAATAATTACTAAATGCAATAACAAAAGGGAGCTAGCCACATACGAAGCCTTATGGATAAACAAATTGCAGCCGGGTTTATGCAAGCAGAAGAATCATGTTCAGGCATTGAGCCTGAACTGGAGGTGATTCACGCAGTTGATTGGTTTCCTTTTTTCATACTCTCTCCGTGTTTGGATACTTCTATCATGTTTTGCCTTCCAATTTATATATACACCTATCTTCGTTAGTAGATACCTGAGGAGATGATGCGCAAGAAGCGTTTCTTGTGTCTGATAAAATATCTTTTTTATTTGCACAAGTGAAGGGTACAATAAATGCACGAATTATAACAAGGTGAATATTTAATAGTTCACGTAATGTAAATGTAATTAATGCCAGCACAAATGACACTATAATTGTTGAAGACAGACAATGAATGCTACGATCTAATTTATTGTTTAGTACACGATATTGATAAGCATGAAAAACTAAATTTCTACTATATAAGCACAGTTATCATCGTGAATGATACAGTATATAGTAAATACTCAGCATGATAATGAATACTGAATTCGAGTGTAATGATACAATATATGATATGATAATTAATAATGAACACATAAATATAAAAAATCAATTAGAAATGGCTAAATTGCATGACTGCAATATAAAATTGTTCTTTAGTTGGGCTACATGTTGCGTGGGCGTTGCGTAAAATTTCGAAACCACATGTTTCGAAACGGCGCCCAATATTTACCATATGGTTATTAAAAATGTCAACTAATTTAATATTTTAAAAGTAACACTATAAAATTAAGACGCGGACAAATTAAGTCTTATACGGTATGTTGAGGAGAACTAACATATATGGAATTGGGTATTAGGTGTTTCGAACCAAGTAAAAGTTTAGTTCAAAGATGACCAGAAGAATAAGGCATTGTCAGCATGAACAGAATTTATAACCTCATGTGCACGTTCGTTACATGCTTACTGGCGACTCATCAACAGGAGCCAGTATTACGCCCTTTACCCACTATGTATTTGAGTGAGGAATGTGGGAAAATAGGACGGTACAATCTCTTATACGAATGTGTATACCTGCAGTAGTGAAGCTAAATTCAAATAAAGTCTTCGACAAAGAGACTTCAAAGCCAAATTATTATATACAATATATATACCGAGCCTGTAATGAGCTTACCAACACCACGAGTTGTTGAGTCGCTACCTGATACCAACGTAGCTATGGGTGCCAAGTACGACTCATGTTACCAACAACATGATTAGCAACGTATGTACAATATCTGTATACATGTATATAGTCAATAGTGATTTGGCTTTCAAGTCGTATTGTCGAAGACTTTATATTACGTTACTGCAGCACATCCATACAGGTTGTTGTACATTCGTATAGGAGATTGTACCTACCGATTGTCCAACATTCCTCAATCAAATATATGGTGAATAAAGGTCGTGGCCTGCCGGCTCCTACTGATGAAGCCTCGCCTAATAAGCACAAAACGAATGTGAACGTGAGGTCATACGTACCGTTCATGCTCATTTTGGTTTATCTTTCTGGTCCTATTTGAAATAATTTGTGCGCAACACCTAGTAGAGAATTGCATATATATATATATATATATATATATATATATATATATATATATATATATATATATATATATATATATATATATGGTCTTCATGCAACAAACGGTATATAATTTGTTAAATATTTAATTGAATGATGTCATGATTACCACGAAATGTAATAATTGATACCGACCAAGGTCAGAGTGCATGGTTTTGCTGTAGTAACAGGTGTTCAAAAATAGTTATAATTTTCAATTTTGGTGAAATTTATCATACATTAAAATCTATCATGTTGGTACCATGTATTTACTCAACAACCATAGTGTTAGTACCATGTACCATTTCGATAACCGTATTGTTGTTATCAGGTACCGACACAATAGCCATATTGTTGGTACCCATTACAGGCTTGGTGTATATATTATATATAGTGAGTTGGCTTTAAGGTCGCATTGTCGAAGACTTTATATGAAGTTAGCTCCAATATTACAGGTTTACACATTCATATCGGAGATTGTACCGTTCAATTGTCCCACATTTCTCACTCAAATTTATAGTTGGTATAGGGCGTAATACAACACCTATTGATGAGTTGTCATTAAGCACTAAATTAATGTGCAAATGAGATTATACTAAGTGCGCAACGCCTAATAGACGATTGCATGTATATTAGTTTTCTACAACCAACAATATCTAATTTTTATACATTTAACTGAAGGACAGCACGATTACCTGCGAAAAGTGACAACTGATATTGATCAAGGCCAGAGTGTATGTATTTCCTAGATTGACATATTTTGAGAAGTAGTTGGAGTTCTCACTTTTGGTGAAAGTTAGTTTTTCTTGAAATAAAGAAATACGTCTTATCGCTTGACCCAAAAATTTATATATTGCAAAACGATATGAACCAGACGACAGAGAGATGAGAAAAAAAGCCGCACTGGAGAAACTATACGAAGAAGATGAATTTTGTTCACTTTTTATAGCTACATGTTGTCTTAGGCCATATTGATGGGAGCTAGAAACAATTAAATTTTGTAAGGAGTGAGAACATAAAAGAATTAAATGAATTGCGGCAAACCAACGAAATTGTAATAATGAAGCCAGAAAAAGGCTTAGCTATCGTTCTTATGAATAACAGTGATTATATTAATCTAATGAGCAATATTCATGATAACAAGCAGATATTCAAAACATACCAAATAAATAAAAACAGATCGGCAACTATTGAGGATTTAATGGGACATGCGAGTGAAAATGTGAGTAAAGCAATTCGGCAAAGAGCCAAGCTGCAAATTCTGATGAAATCGATAGCACTATAAGTCGCCTCAAACGAGCAAAGCCAGTAAGCACACGCACAGCCAAAATGCACGGCATGTCAAAAGTACACGAAGTAGTTGGAACGAGCAACTTTTTCCATTAAGACCCAACAAATCAATGATCAAGTACATTTTAAAAGATGTATGTATTTTCGCAGTGCTGTCCTTCTTGTTGTGGATTTGACCGCATTTTTCTTGTGCGGGACAATTGATAGCACTCATAGGTCGGTAAAATCTTGAACTTCCTTCATCTTCAGATGATGTAATTTTTGGCCTCAATTGATGGGTTCTCACTTGTCCCTTCTTCTTTAAACCTTCAATTAGCTGATTGTCTGAAAATGACGTTGGATCAAGATTTTCCATTGTTCAACAATGATCAACACTCAACAGCCCAAACGGGCGAGAGAACTAAAAGCTAATCTACAACTAGTACAAATTTAAATGTCAAAAAATTTTATTCCTAGTACGTTTGCCTTTGTAAATTTAGTAAATCGTACACTGTCAAGAATGAAAAATTTCATTCAATGTAAACAATCCATTTTAAAGCTTCTGTGCTGATAGCAAGGTCGATCTACCCTACGGGTATTTTTCTATGTTCATGCTGCCTTTGGTTTATCCTTCTAGTCACAACTGAACTAATTTGTTACTAGGTTCGCAACACCTAATACATACTTGCATAACATATATATATACACACATATATATATATATATATATATATATATATTAGTTCTCCGCAACAAACAGTATTTAATTGTTATATTTGTCTACATTGTTCGAGAACTGGTTATATACAATGGGATTGGTGTTTACTTGAAGCTCCCAAACTTGATTGAAAGAAAGAATCGATTTACTTTTCATAAAAATCGATAATAACCATCCATCATTCTTCATACCTAAAAATTATCTACTCTGTCTCATTAATAAATGCAATAAAGATGTTAAATTCGCCATCAATGGTAAAAATTTTACGCATACGAATGCGGTGACGATTGGAAGTCCGTTAGGATGTCAGCTAGCTGATGCCTGCATGCTCTATTTGGAAACATCAAAACTGGAACCACTTGTTTCAAAACTATTGCCATACATATCTGAGATATGTTGATGACACCTTCATAATCATAAATTAAGCCATCTAAACATATTACACGCTTAAAGATTTTAACAACGTGGATCGTCACATTCAGTTTACTTGCGAGTGCGAAAATTCTCCGTCTAACGCACTGAATTTGCTTGACGTATTGCTATTGAGACAGGAAGTTGCCAGTCTAAAAATGAAAATATATCGTAAGCAGACATGGGCAGGACAGTACATCCATTACCATAACTTAGTCCCAATTATGCAAAAGGGAAAATTGATACGCAATTATTCTGAGAGAATAAAGAAAATCTGTTCTGAAGAATTTCAACGTGAATAAATGGCGGTGCTCAAAACAACTTTATTAGAAGATATATGCCTAGAAAATTTCGTTGAAGCAAACACGAAACATAACCAACGATAAAAAACTGATTCAACCATATCCAAATTAAAGACAATATATGTCAGTATACACTTTAAAGGGGTCGCACCATCTGAAATTTTTACATTACATTGTTCTTTAATACTTAATATACGAATGATGTTTATTTATACTATGAAACGCGTACTAAATCTAAATTTAAATGATAATCTCCCTATAATCAAACTAACAAACATTTTTTTTTATTTAGGCAATACAATTTAACAATAATTGTTTATAGGGTAATTGGTAACAATTCTTTAAATCAAGTTTGCGAGCTTGAAGTAAACACCAATCCCATTGTATTTAACCAGTCGTCGACCAACTAAAAAACTACCGCCAGTCGCAACGCACTGACGCGTTTCGACCTTCCATGATCATCATCAGAGTACAACGCCTAATACATATTTACTTGAATTTCGTGTATGTTTTAACTGTAAACTGTTAATTGTTTTAAGAATGTGTGTGTGTGTGTACTCGCGTCTCCATCCATGTACGCTTCCTTCTTCCATTTTTTCGTGCATTATATGTCTAATCGAATGTTATTCCCCTTGCTTTAAGAAAGGTGACTATACAAAATACCAGATTTTACAATAGAATTGAATTCTGGTGAAAAGGAAATGGCCTATTTAGCTGTGTTGTACATACCTACTAAAATTATTTAAATAACTTTTATCACACTACGCACAATCAATTATTGTTGAACTAAGTAAAAATTAAATGCAATACCACAACGCCTGATGGCGTGGCGTCTGTACCATAAGATGAGATTTGGTTTAGTTATTTGAGATTTTAGTAAGTTAGAGCTTCAACGTGACAAATTCTGGACAGAACTTGAAGAGATCCTTATATGCAAGAAACTGGCCTATTAGAGGGATTTCCTTCGCTAACTTTAGCATTGCTTAGTTAATACTGTTATATATATATATATATATATATATATATATATATATATATATATATATATATATTTAAATGATTAATATTGGAAAGATTTTGATTCAATATATGTTGTCAGTATAAAATAAACATACAACTAGTTAGAAAACACAATTCATCCAGTAGACCGGTTTCGCACTGCCCATAATTTAACGCGGACAGGGCTCGAACGTGGGTACGTCTGCTTCGGAATCTGTTACTCTACCAACAGAGCCACCGTGCCGCAACCTAAACACAACTTTCAGTTATATACTACCTAAAGTTTGTTGGTTAGCATTTTATTTCGGTGGAGCCTATATGGCATTTCTGTAGACATGGAGTTCCAACTAACCACCCACAATTTGTCATTATGGAGCAGACAACACGCTACCTGGTGAAGTGGTATTGAAATGAACATTTATATAATTAAACGAAAATTGGTTACATGGGTGGTGAAAAAATTATTTAAATCAAGGTTGCGATCATGATGCAAACACAAGTTCCATTATATACATACATTTGTAAGTATAAACTAAGCATTGTATAGCGAAGAAAAGGCAATTCATCTAATAGATCAATTTCGCCTTTATTTGGAACTCATCACCTACTATCCATTATTTGTCGCGGACAGGATTCATAACAGGACACGTCGGCATCGCATTTTGTCCTCTATATATACATTCTTGGTTTTTATCTGATTAAGTGTTGGCAACTAGACTGATTTTCCGTTTTACTTATATTTCTTGTTTGCAGTTTATTGCGGATTGATTTTTAAGGGAATATGCGACTGTATCTGTGTGCGTGTAGGAGTTATTCTCATTGTATTGCAGAGAGATGTTTCAGATTTGGTCATTCTTGCATTAATAGATTGAGTTTTGACGAAGTGTTCGCTATGTTGGCTGTTGCGAGTAAAACCGCTTTTCCGCTGTAGGTTGTCCTTCATTTCGCTACGTTCTTTAGTTTCATTCTGTCACCTTGGTAACAACGCAAGGTCCGCGGATTGCAGTGTCTATCGCTCATATTTTTGTGTAATTTTTGTCATTGTCAACCATGGTAGTGATGTCGTTTGCGCAGCTGTTTGCCAAACTGATCGAATTTTTGTTGAGGCTGATCTAGTAAGTATCTGGATTGTAGTAATTTTTTTTTGATTTTGGGATTCGTGGCCGGTCGATTAAAATATCATGTTGGTGAAACGTCTAAATATTTAAGCCGGTGCTTCTTGTTTCATATAAAGAGCTTCGTATAGTTTGTGATAATTTTCAGAAATTTGCTTTATGTATAATTTAAAAAAAATCGACGTTATATATATATATATATATATATATATATATATATAGCTCATACTAGTTGATTTTCCTGAAGTTGCCAGACATTTTTAATCAATTTCTGAGGTAAATGTTGCTAGATTCTGTTGCTCAATTACTATTTCTTATGCCCAATATATATATATATATATATATATATATAAACAGGCCCATGACCAGAATCAGCAAACATTCAATCGGATTGGCAACAAACTGAAGAGGAAATAACAGAGGCATATACGGTGACCGAAGATTCCAATCAATATGAGCGTTCAACACTTCAATCCACACTGGCGCTGTTACCATGGGCAGAACAAAAAATTGCGCAACAAGGTGAAACGATAAACTACACTGGGAAAAGTAGCACTCGTACATGTAACAGCGAACAATGCTCACAAATGGTTAATTCTCAAGCCATCAAAACAATAATGACCAGATCTCAGACATCACTTTGCAATACAGCGAGAATGACCTTTACATGCAAACAGGCACACACACAAACACAAACGCATACATACTTACCAACCAGCCAAAACAAGAAATAGAAGTAAAAGCGAGTCAGATTTGTTACTACTAGCATAATCAATTGAAAACCCAGAATGTATATAAATGAATGATTGTAGAGCGATGATTAGTATTCACGAAATAAATGGCCTTTATCCACTTTATTATTAATGTGTTTTTCTTCCTAATTAGAAATAAACTGTAATATTAAAGGGATGGATATTATAAATATATTCATTTGTAGATACTTTATAAGAAAAGGAGAAAGAAACGGTTGTCGTTTCTGATAAAATTTCTTTTTATCTTTGCAAATGGGAAGGATACTATTATATATATATATATATATATATATATATATATAAAGAAAAAAGAAGAACTATAACTAAATACAGTTTCAGATGAGACTAAAATATTTAACGTCGATTTGTAGTATTAGCCTCGAAATGGGAAGGCATGATCACATACATCAATTAAATTAAATTAAAAAACGGTGTTGTACGACAAGAATTATAGATATATTCAAAATGACACAGAAATGCATGTGATATTGAATACCTTATATTATGTGTAATCAAATTCGTAAATAATACTATTGCATGAGTAATTCTTATCATTTCTTGCAAATACCACCCAGCGGGTTCCTCTTGGGCGTGCGAAACACAGCGGATACACCCAGCATGACAACAAATAATAAATAATACTGATTGACGTTCCGTTAAGTATAACTTAATTGAGAAATAGTCTCATTTCGCTGGTACTCCTACACTTATGGAAAGCACCCTAATGCGCTCTTTACTCGGTAGTCCAACGGATATTGCAGATTCATTCATCCAGGTACAAAATGGTAACTGATATTAAAGTTACACTACGTTAAAAAATGCGAAGCATTCCTCTATTAGATTGGCAAACAAATCAGTTCTCGCTATCATCACCCGACTGGCTCCTCCTCGGTGTGCGAGAAGAATTACAAATGCCCTCAGTAGGAAACCTAGTAGAAAGTGATATTTATTTACATTAATTTAAGCATGTCAAGACAGAAATATTCTTGCTGCACTGGTACACCAATCACATCTTGCTATCAGCCATTTTCTATGGTTATTTGGCAAAAATTGCAAATGAAATAAGTCAGGCGCCTATTTGAATATGATATTAATCAAACTTCGATATTAGTAATCGAAATGCAGCTGATTATCGATCGCTTCCTACCAAACTCATAGTTTGTTAATCAAAACATTCATGATTTCTCTAGCGGTTTGTTACTTATTTTAGACTTCAGTCAATGTTAATACCATTACAGTAAAAATAAATATTATAGGAATAATAATATGGAAAACATTGACAATAATCATGTTAAAAATAAGCACATATAAATATATATATATATATATATATATATATATATATATATATATAATTATTCAAGTCCCATATTAAAAATAATATTCTTAATGCCAATAAAATAATAAACAACACCTAAAATAAAAATATAATTAAATAGCCTTATGATAATTCCAATACTGCTTCTACGCATAATAAAAAAATAAGTAGTAGAAACAATCAGAAAAATAATAATGCTAATAACAACATTAATACTTAATTAATTGATAATTAATATTAATAACTCAAATTTTAAAAATAATAATAATATCTATAATATAAACAACCTTAATAATACTAATAATAATAGTATCAGTAGCAGTATTAATAATGAAAAATAGTGGCCCTAATTTTAATAAAAATAGTAATAATAATCATAATAGTATTTTAAAAATATTATTTTCAGAATAATAATAATAAAATTTTTAATAATAATTAATTTAAATTTTTAGTTTCGAGACAAAGCACAACATTTGGTGCGGTTCTTATACGGTTACTTCTAGTGTTGTGGTTGGAAAAGCTGTTTGTTTTCCTTTCTTTCGGTTTAACATCTCTATATTGTGGTACATTTAGTTTTTTTTAATTATACTCTCTTCTCCGATCGATTGTCGTCCAAATTGCTTGTATTCATCGCTGTACATCTAAAGCTTCAACCATCATTAGGTGCTTCTGTTCTCACCCATAATCTGCCAAACCTTTTAAATGGCCACACTGAAATTCAGTAGCAAGTGACTAAACGCTCAATTTTTTAACGGTCCTGTCTGAGGATCTTTCTGTTTCCGCTTAGCGACAATAGATTTTTCTTAAACACAATCATTTTATACACAACATACTTATCTTGATTTCACACTCGCTTCTTCTAAGAATGAGATGGTTTCGGAAGTGATCGGGCGTCTGAGTAAAAACTTGCATAAAAAAGAATGCTATGATAAATAAGCGTTGTGTCTTTGTCCAAGAAACGCAGAAATGACTAAGCACAGACAAGCTTGAGACTCTTTAGTCTCGATCATCTATGGTCTCATTAGAGAAGGTCAAAACATGGCGTGACAACACGTTGTTGCAAAAAATAACTGATGAACCTCAGTCCTTCAGCCTGCGATTCCTACACCCTCTAATACAAAAATTATTTTATCTGGCTGGACCAATTCCTTGAGAAGAACTTTTTCAGGTGGGAGTATTCTTAAGGATGCTCCATTGCCTGTCTCAGTTTGGTCAACTCCTCATGCATTAAAGTTTCGCTTTTCCCATCCAATCCTCAATGCGGGTTCGCTAACTCTACTCGGCTAGCCCCTCATTTGCCTCGAAGTCGTGGCCAACCACGTCATCGTCCAATGCCTTCCGACATGTCACTTCTATTGGAGCCCTGTGATAAACATAAATTCCCATTTCCACCGATTTCCTGACTGATATAACGGCTCCAAACCCGACCACTATGATGAAGAAGCTATCTCGGCTTGTACCCAAATTAATAAAACGTACCTGCTTAGAAGTTGATTGAGCTACTAATACATCCCTTGTAATTGCTCCGATTTTCTTACTTTTCCATCGTCTTTCACGATAGAGAAAACATCTCAATCGCGCTGCTTTTGAATTGCAGCGACGCTGGCCCTCTAACTTCGTTGCTCTGTCTGTCCAACGATTCGAGCCCTGCAATATCTAGGTCCAGGCAAAAGTTGCATTTGGAAAGTTAGGATTAATAACAGGAAACTGGCTTCTAATCAACGGGATATTCAACAATCTCGTTAACCCACGCTCGCGCTCCGAACGCCTTTAAAAGGCTTCCGCTTGCTCCATCTCACTGACCTAATCATTTCTAATCTGATATCTATTCAGCAATTCTCGGTTACTGTAGGCCTCGCTCTTTTACTTCCAAAAAATCAATCAACTCTGTGTAGTTCTTTACTCAAATGAGATAAGAATGTTGGGTATTCTCGCTCGTAAAATCTGATGATCTCTTCTTCATCATTAGTTGATCATGTTACTAAGAGTAACATAGCTCTTATATTATTTAACAAACATTGGTTGCGCGAGCGGTGATAACAATTATGTTTAATCAAAGTTGCGATCTTGATATAAAAACCTGACTCATTATTTACTTAGTTTTGTACTGACATATGTAAGTAATTAATGGGTCAGGTGCTTATATCAAGATCGCAACCTTGATTGCAATAATAGCATATCTGTTGGTCGTGGGGGCGGATAAGCTGCATATGCCCACGCGCCTGGCTAATTCAGACTTGTTATGACTTGAATTTTTGCCTTCCAGCATATGCTTTTGAACGAAAGTTTATCTTTCTGTAAATTTTACAGGCTTTCTTAACTTTCGATAATCGAGGACACACTTAGACCAAACTTATGTCCACCTCCTACACGCAACCGTCAGACTGTAAACTTGTTCTCAATTATTTAGCAATAATTGATTGCGCGGGTGGTGGTAACAATTCTTTAAATCACGTTTGCGAGCTCTAAGTAAACACTGATCCCATTGTATTAAACCAGTCGTCAAACAACATAACAAAACTACCGCCAGCCGCAACGCACTGACGCGTTTCGACCTTCCAGTTGATCATCATCAGAGTACGACGGCAAACTGACTATCGAGGATCAAACCGCATTGAATGTATATGGAAATCAAATTTAGATATGCGGCTCTCACCTCTAGCAGTCTCGCATACATTGAACTTGACTGGAAATGTCGGCTGCACAATTTCTATGCAGTCACGAACATTAACTGTTTGCAGCTTTCGCCACACATACATATATAGGCAATACAATTAAACAATTAGTGATTTCGCGGGTGGTCGTAACAAATCTTTAAGTTCAATTTATACGAAACTGCTAGAGGTGAAAGCCGCACATTTAACTTTGAATTCCATATATATTCAATGCGGTTTGATCTTCGATAGTCAGTTTTCCATCGTACTCTGATGATGATGATGATGGAAGGTCGAAACATGTCAGTGCGTTGCGGCTGGCGGTAGTTTTGTTATGATGTTTGACAACTGTGTAAATACGATGGGCTCGGTGCTTACTTCAAGCTCCCAAACTTGATTTTAAGAATTGTTACCACCACCCGCGCAATCAATTATTTTTTAATTGTATTGACTATAATATAACCAAGGTTGCGATCTTGATATAAGAATCTGACTCATTATATACTTAGTTTATAATGACACATGTAAGTAATTAATGAGTCAGGTGCTTATATAAAGATCGCAACCTTGATTATAATAATAACATATCTGTTGGTCGTGGTGGCGGATTAGCTGCATATGCTTATGCGCCTGGCTAATTCAGACTCGTTACGACTTTAATTTTTGCCATCCAATTTATGCTTTTGAACGTAAGTCTATTTTTCAGGCTTTCTAAACTTTCTGGGCGACTTTAACCTTTATAATTACAACCAGAGTAGTCGTGCTGAAGAAAACCATTCGGTCCGCGGCTCATTGCTGCGACAAATTCAACTTCATCAGTTTGTGTACTACCTAAAATGTGGCAACAATCAATTGGACTGGATCCTCTCTAATGATAAATTGATTAATTTTCATCGCCAAGAGATTTTCCCTTGTCTGAATAACTGTCAAGTATCCTTCCTTGTCCTCATCTCATCCGTTTACTAAAAAAACGTATCCAAACATTTCATAGACTTGGATAAATTCAGCCGACTCTGCAATGTCGTAACATGAAGTGAAATAATCCTCACTGACAATATATCCTCCTTTTTCTTCCAATTTCATAATGTATTCTCTTCCCAATTAGCTTCTGTCAATTCTATTCAGCACGTGTGTACCTCAAACAGACTAAGACACATCTTAAGGCGTGTGAAAACCTGGCTCGGAATCCAGGACTACGCAATTCGTCACCTAGAATCGTTGACTTTGATGAGCTTAATCAGCTTAAATAAAATAAATAAGTTCTTAGCGTCCAAAGGCACACTCGAACGGCTTTCTATTCTGAATAGAAATTCTGAAATATCAAGGACCAATTTTTTCACAAATTCAATGGATTGAATAACAACTTTACTAGTTCTGCTGTCAAAAACTTTGATCATGCCCTTCTTGCTTTGCTACTCTGCATCCTCTACATCCACAGAGACGATAAGTTACGGAGACATCAGGAATCTGCATGAGTTTCGCGTCTCACCAGTACAAGCTACCTATGAAATTGAGCCCAAATAACAATTTGGACAGTGTGGTGTCTTCATTTGAGCGATTGCTCACTTGGGTAGAAGCCTTTTTGCTCTCCTTGCTGAAGTCTTTCAAATATGTCTCTCAATTACCACTTTACACACGGAGTGGCTAAATACGCCGATCTCATCTATTCTGTAAAACGGCACTTCGTTGGTTAACATCTTTAAGAATCTCTTCTTCATCTCTATCTTCCAGACATTAATTAAAGTTCTTGAAATAATTCTTCATAATGAAATATCCCTTTTTATCAAATCAAGAAGTAGTTTAGCTCTATTACTATAATCAAGGTTGCGAACTTGATATAAACACCTGACACATTAAGTAAATGCGTTTCTTAGTATAAACTAAGAATTGCATACTGTAGAAAAGGGAATTCGTCCAGTAGAGCGATTTCGTCCTTATTGTGAACTCATCATGCAATGGCCTGAATTCGCCGTGTACAGGGCTCGAACCCGGGCTCGTCTACTTCGGAATCTGCTGCTCTAACCACTGAGCCATCCTGCCGCACACTAAACGCAATTTTCAGTTAAATATTAACTAATGTAACACGGCTAGTATTTTTTTCTTTTAAGTGGAGCTCATATGACATCCATTTAGACCCAAAGTTACAACTAACCATCCCCAATCTGCCATT
The DNA here is from genome assembly GCA_029291075.1 of Eudiplozoon nipponicum. Taxonomy (NCBI): domain Eukaryota; kingdom Metazoa; phylum Platyhelminthes; class Monogenea; order Mazocraeidea; family Diplozoidae; genus Eudiplozoon; species Eudiplozoon nipponicum. The sequence goes on from JAQBSW010001110.1 coordinate 59,778, forward strand.
ATTGAACATGCATCACACAAAATGCGTAAGTGTTATTGAATTCAAAATTTCTATAGTTAAACGAAGATTGCTTGCGCGGGCAATGATAACAATTACTAGAAACAATGTTTCGATCTTGACATAAACAACAGAACCATTAAATAAATACATTTATCCGTATAAACTAAAAATTGTACAGAAGGACAGCACTGAGCAAACAAAAGCATCTTTTAAAAATTGTACAGATTAGAAAAGGAAAAAGGATGCCATATAAGCTCCACCTAAAAGAAAAAAGACTAATCGAGTTCCATTATTTAGTATATAATTGAAAACTGTGTGTAGTGTGCGGCAGAGAGGCTCAGTGATTAGATCACCAGATTCCGAAGCAGACTTGTCCGGGTTCGAGTCCTGTTCTTGATGAGTTCCCAATAAGATCTAAACCGATCTACTGGATGAATTGCCTTTTCTACAATATAGAATTCTTAGTTTGTCCAGAAAAATTTATGTACTTAATGGTTCAGGGGTTTTTATCAAGCTCGCACCCTTGATTATAGTAATTTTTATCACGGCCCGCGCAACCAATGTTCGTTTAAATACTAGTTTAGCTCGTTTGGAAGATCAACACGGATTTTTGACTGGGCGCTTTTCCTCCACTAAGCTCGCTAGTGTTCTTAAATATTGTTGTTCCTCAATCTCTAAAAGAAGCAAATGCACTCACTTCTTTCTTTATATTTTCAAGGTATCTAAGACTGTCTCCACTATGGCTATTGAATCCGAGTTATTAATTAAGGGTAGTCTCGTTCGCATTTTAAGCTTATCAGTTTATATCTCTGAAACCAATCAACGTTTGTAAGAATCGACAATAGTTATTTGAGATCAACCTCTATCTTTTTTGGTTTTCCCTAGGAATGGTATTCGACCCATTACTATTCAACGTGACACTTTCATAGATTCAGGTTGAGGATAGCCATTTCAAGCCATTTAAATATGCCGCCGACATGGTAGTGGTTTCTTACAGTCAAATTACCTCCTGCTCTCTCGCATCTTCAATCAATCAGCAGCAATCTTTACGGCTATCTCAACAGAGCGTAGATTAGCTTCAGACCAAACATGAACATTAATGAAGCTTTGCTCTGAAAATATTTTTCCATCGATATCTACCGGCCTCTCCCTGGATAAAGATATTATCAATTCTGTCAAAGTTGAAGACCTTACATTCTCTAGGTCAATACACTTCTCAATAGATCTTAAACTTTCACACCAAAATTCCTTAAATGAGCTCATTTAATATGCTTCAGGACACTAGCCTAGGCTGAGACATAGTTTATTCAAAGATTTCGTACTGCTAATATTTTTCGCGAGTGCGTTTTATTCAACATTGACTTGTTCTTTTAACCTAGAGCAGACTGCTCCTCACTTACTTAAATGTGTTATTCCTCCTAGAAAATATCCCACCTTTATTGTTTAGTCGCCAAATAAGCGCCATCTCCTTAGTACACAAGGTCTCTACTTGCCTCACGTTTACAATTTTTTCTCACCGATGTCACTCATATGTCACAATCAATTCTGTGCGTACAATTTAATCCTATCATACCCGCAAACATGTTTATTAAATCGAAGCTTTTTTCAATACAACAAGTTCTATACTGCACTACTCTCGGATACAAGAATAATGTCAATCAATGAGCTTAAGAAGGCAGTTATTCTGCATTTCTTCAATGTATTTCCAATAGATAATTCTGACTGGAAACGTAATCTCTTCCGTCATCACTCTTAATACGCCTAGTCGTTATATTAAATACCCCTTTACGCTGGTTTTTCGATGCTATGCTAGTGACCGTCAAACATTAGCAAGAATCCACTCCGCGTCATTTTCACACAACAGGCTGGCCCTTAATCTTTTCACGGTCTAATAGCGCTTTCTTCAATTCCATCTTCTTTAATGGTTCATCATCAAAGTCCGAAGACCTTATTTTGCCTACTTGCTGTCTCAGGTACCTCCATGCCTTTCCTCACCTGTATCGTTAAACAACTAATGCGCGCATGATGTTCAAAGCTAAAGAACAGAGAATCGAGATTCGGTGAACTTTACAAAATACCTCCTGTTAGGTTTTATCATATGCACAGCTAACTTTTTGGTATCTATATGTGGCACTGATGTAAGCTAGAGTTTGTACTATTTTTAATAATCGTGTACCTAACTCGCAGTTTACACTATTGGCAAATTATATAATCATTGTCATACTCACCAATACACAATCCTAATTTAGATTTTTATTATGATCTTTTCAATTGTCAGGCCAGATGGCTTTTGCTGCCAAATATTAATAATAATAATAATAATAATAATAATAATTAAAAAAATAATAATAGGAAGAATAAGAAGATGATAATGATAATAAAAATAATGAAGATGATTATGAAGAATATTAATAAAAATAAAATGATGATGATGTTAATGACGATGATAATGAAGAAGAAGAGTAATGATGATAATAATAAGAGTATGAAAATGATGATAATGAAGAAGAATTATAAAAATGATAATAATAAGATAATGATGATAATGTTGATGATGAAGAAGAGGAAGAACAATGATGACAATAACAATAATAAGAATTTAAAGAAGAAGAAGAGTTTGATGCCGATGATATTGATGAAGAAGAAAAATAATAATGATAGTAATAATAAGATGTTGATGATAATAGTGATGATGATGTAGAAGATTAATAATGATAATAATAAAATACTGCAAACACTGAGTACAATTTGAAAATTTATTATACATAAACAAGAAAAATTATTTCGTAAATTTATTACATTAATTTGAATACTAATGTATAAGCCCTTAACCCGATACTTTCGGAGAGTTCCGTCGACGATATATTTGTATTCGCAAATTCACCATGACCCTCACTAAATTTAGACCACGAAAATTCCTCATTCTTCTCAGTGCTCTCTCTTAATCTAACTTGCTTAAGGCCTTCGGTGAAGTGCTCCGCATTCTTACAACTAGAACCTTTGTTAATCACGATCAAAAGAGGTATATTATTACACATTCTATTAAATCAAAAGTTGATAACTCGCTGTCTCACAGCTGCCGCCATGCCCTAAAACAGAGAACCGGAATCAATCTATTTGTCGACCGAATTGACACACTTCCCAATGTAATAATTGCAACTAATTAGGCATGGGCGATTGAAAATTTTATTATAGTAATATTCAGACAGATTATGTTCGAAAACAGGAAGTAAATATGGCTGCTCACCCACGCGACAAGACTGAAATCGAAACCGATAGAAAAACGCGAAGTAACTTTTTTTAAGGCGAACAGAGATAAAACGGAAATTTTCAAATTTTTAACAAAGAAAGTTTCATTAAATATTAATATATGTTTTTTAAAAAAACATTACTTTGCTGAAGAAACCAGCTGTGACTTAAAGTGTTCAAAAATGAACACCAACTTATGTTTTTACGGAGAGATATTAACCTCTTAGGGCTCTTGACGACTCTTTCGGCACGTTTTCTCTCATGAAATGCTGGTTTCATTTTCATAACGTACTGGCTCATCATTCGCTCTTTTTTCAATTGCATCGCGTGTTTGATCAAACCTCACTCGTTTCCCCACGAATTCTTCCAATTAGATCTCGCCTTAGACTACCGGTATTTTTTGTGGTCCTGTTCCTCAGTCGTCTACTCCATTCAAGTAAACGTAAAACGCAATAATCCAGAGCTACAAACTCTTCTGTGACATTAACTTTAATTAATGTATTCATGTAAGTCACAAAATTGACTTTGAATAACCCCTTATATAATGGATTAAGACATCTGTTTTTGTTTACTATGTACACAACCTTTATTTAAATAATTATCACCGCGCGCACAATTAATGATCCTTAAATTATAATAATTTTTAAATCAATATCACTTCCCCAGGAAGCAAGGCATGCGTTCTATGAGAGATTGTGCGTGACTAGATGGATCTTTTGATCCAATGAGATGCCATAAAGGCTCCACGTGAAGGACAGACTACCCAAGAAGCACTGGCTAGTATATAAAAGAAAGTTTCATGTAGCGTACGGCAGGGCGGCTAAGTGGTTAGAATGAGAGACTCCGAAGCAGGCGTGCCCAGGTGCGAGCCCAGCCCGCGTCGAATTCTGGACAGTACTTGAAGAGTTTCCAATAAGGACGAAACCGGTCAATAGAATGAATTTTCTATTTTCCAACATACAATTCTTCGTATATACTAATATATATATATATATATATATATATATATATATATATATATATATAATTGGATTTGTGCGTATATCAATTTCGCAACCATAATCTAAATAATTGTTATCACCGCCCGCTCAACCACTGGTCATTTAATTAGCCAATGGGAATGACGAGATAATTGAAAGGCTTAATTCACGCATCACGTGTCAGCCCATTTGTTTACAAGCCATTCGTTTAAATGTTAGTTGGGAGTCTAAAATACTTCCATAACAACGCGGTCATCTACGGCTAACACAAATTTAATCCATGCCATAAGCTATCATGACGACTTCAATACTGTTTATTGGAGGTAAAGTCTAGTTTTGCTTTTTACTAATGAAATAGGACATCAGGTATGAATTATGGTGCAGTTCACTTTTGCGTTACCATGCTGCCGTATAGTTTAATAATTGCTCGTAAAAGATTCTCTAGTGAATACAATATTTAAGATATCTGATCTGTGTTGTAACTAAAAAAAGCTGAATTCCCAATGTTTTTTTTCTTGGACAAATTTTGGCAACTGTTGGCGGGTGTCACCATCGGTCCGTCCATCATTAAAGTTTTAAAAATCAACATGTGATGACTGGTGGACTGATGGTGGCAGCAGACAACGGCTGTGGAAATATATTCAAGGAAAAATAACACTGGAAGTCAGTTTTTGTTAGTCACACCACAGACCAGATGCTTTTTTATAAATCCATTTCATGCACACACACATACACACACATGTTGTTATGTGATTTGGTTGACGAAATTCATTGTGGTATTTAATTAACGTTCCGGATAGCAACTCAGTTCATTCGCAATGAAAATTTTTAAACTTACTCCAGAATCATCAAACTCCGCTATAACTTGCGAACATTTTATGGAATCTCCAGTTTTAACGGCAGTTGATAAACTATGCCTCAGGAATAGGTAGCATTTTATCAATCTTCAACGAAGTAGCAAGAGTGTAGGCAAAAAAAGCACACTTTTGATAAATCGAGAGATATTTTGGGATTCCTTCTTAAGAAATCTAGGCATTCTTTAGCAACCCAAAAAGAATTATTATGCCCCCTAAACGATGATCAGTTCAAAATAGAGTAGCATACTAAACTCTGTGAGAATTTTATACAAGAAATTTATATTATGGAAAAAATTTGCATAGTATGCTATGATTGCTAAGGAAATTGTTTTAACGTGTACTGAACAGAAGACAATCTTCAACGACGTAGCAAGTGTGTAGGCAACATATGCAAAACTTCGATAATTCAAGAGACATTTTAGATTTTCTTCTTCAGGAATCTACTCATACTTTAGCAAACAAAAAAGAACACTATACCCTTTAAACGATGATCAGTTCAAAATATATTAGCATACTTGTGCCTAAAATTCTCCTCTTGAGCTTTTAATCATTTTTATTTGTAAAGCGAAAGGCATAGGAAGGAAAACTTGGCGTAAGATTTATAACTAGACAAGCACGCGAAATAAGGACCATCAAGTTCAAATCAAATTAAACTAAATCAATGAAATCAATGTGGTAGACTTTATAAAACATTGCAAATTAATTTATTACTTGAAGTAGAAACAAGAAATACGCCAATTAAAGAACAAACTATGAAAGAAAATGCGGAAAAGTGCAGTCTTGGGGTTTGCCTTCGAAATTATAATCGTCAACATAACACTCCATTGGAAAACGAAGCAAATAAACATGCAATAATGTTAGAAAGCTACAAGCTTATGGTATTCCCGCATTCCAAGTTAAATGGAAAACTGCCTATTAGCAGTTAAACACAGCATCCAAACAGCATAATTACAATCTCTAAATTTAGGCAAAGATCAACTGAAATGCTGTCATATCAAGTTATGCTGCATTTTTACGACGTTTCGAGACATCTTTTCTTGTTCTATCGTCAGGACATTAACAAAATACCCACAGAACGAACAACTTGCGGCAAATATGGTATCCTCATTCGAGACAACTATTTATATTTATTTTACTTACTTGGTTTGCCCCAATAGCCGGCTTTAATAATCGTTCACCTATACTCGCATGTATACGCAAAAATAAACACAAACACGTATACACACGTGTCTAAACACTCATCTGAATTGACACATATTAAATAGATATTATAAAACTGTATGGATTGACATACACGCATATCCGTGATGTAACGCTTTTCTAACTAATTTTCGATGCGAAGTAAAATCAACCAAAACTTTCGTTAATTTATTGCAGTAATAAACAATTTCCGGTGTACCTAATCTCATACTGTGTACAATAGGTGATATAGAGTATTACTGTAATATTTCCAGATAAAAGCAGGTAAAACTAGAATTCATAGGTAAGAACACTCGTACTATGACAGTGGTGTCGATCGGCTAAACAAAGATGGTTTTCCTGCTAGAGAGAAAAGGGGGGAGATAGATAACAATAGCGAAGTTTGGATAAGAGTGACTATGGGGCATACAATAACGAATGGTATATCAGCCAAATACCTATTTATTTATATACATAAGCTATATAAATTTCACACCAAACATAATGTGTATAACTAAATAACCTTATAAGCAACCACGAGAGTTCCAGTGCACACAATTCACAATGAATACAGTATATCAATCAAATACACATTCCTTTACGCACATCTTATAAACCAAATTATTCAGTTTACTATCCAAAATTTATAGTTTCAGTCTATAATTCAGATATATTTACTCGAATTCCTCCAATCCACGATGCCTTACACTGGGCAAGGCTTCATTAAATAAGGAACATGGGTTTTTTTTCTACAGATGTTACATTCATGAAATTCATTCCCGATTTTGTTTCAATTGATTCCCTGATCAAACTGGTTACATAATAGTATCTCGTTTATGACTTTCTTAGCTAATTCTGTCGAACAACAATTTGTTTTAGATATTTCTTTCACCGTCATCAGTTCCTTGTCACTATATTTTAAATCCTTTACTTTATGACTTCCGAATAATTATCATTCCAATAAATATCTTTTTTCTAATATCTGCCACATTCGTTTTAATTTCATATTCATATATGGCAATTCTTCTTTTATTTATTTTTCCAACGTAACTTTCAACTCTCCTGTCTGATTAGCTTAATAGAGACAATTATCCAGCACCTTATCCCAATGATTCCAAATTAAGAAAATGCCACGGATGACTTTCAAATACAAGTTTGGTGTTTTCTAAATAATGCATGAAAAAGTTAGCGACTGGGTCCGATAATGATTGTCCTATAGGAACATAGACTGAATTCCAGCTCTGTTTCTTCAACACTTTTAACTTATCTTTCGAATTCCTTTCGGTAAGTATTATGTTAATGTCCTGATGATGGAACGAGAAAGGTCGTTCTTAGAACGTCCAGGCACGCTGTGTGCCTGGAAATGTAAATGAATTACCGACCTATGAGTGCTAACAGTAGTCCCGAAATAGACAATTTCGGATATAAATCGAATGAAGACAAGTTTCATTTCAACGATCAACCAATTCACAAAGAGAAAATATAACCCTCGAAAATATCAGAAATGCATAAAATGCGTTGGAAATCTTGTAACCTCTTGTATTAAAGATAGGCCGCGCACTAAAGAAAGGTACAGAGGGAAACAAAGATCATCACACAACTGAGCACGTTCGGAGAACAGACAAACTAAATAGTCACTTGAGATCGACAGACAGATAGACTTGGCCCAGTGGTTAGACCACCAGATTCCGAAGCAGATGTGCCCAAGTTCGAGCCCTGGCCGCGGCAAATTTTGGCCTGTGCATGATGAGTTCCTAATAAGGACGAAACCGGTCAACTGGATCAATTGTCTTTTCTACACTATACAATTCCAAATTGATACTAGAAAATGTGCGTACATAAAGTGACAGGTGATTATATTAAGTTCGCAACCTTGATTATCGAAATTATTATCACTGCCCGCGCAACCTATGTTCGTTTTATTAGATAGACTTGGATGGCTGCAAATTTTTTTCGATATGCAATCGCAATAGATAGACCAGTTTAATTTTATATATATATATATATATATATATATATATATATATATATATATATATATACGATATTATATTTAGATATATATGTATATAGATATAATGAATTATTTTAGTCATATGAGCAAATATTCTTATGCAATTATTTCCAATAGTTGATTAACTTCGCATTGTGCTTACGATTAGTTTTTTGAAAAACGTTAGTTGTCCATACTATCTCTATCTTTCTCTCTTTAATCTTTCACCTAAGCGTCGCTATGACATTCACTCTCCATCCATCTACGTAACTTGCTGCTCCATATTTGAACTAATTTGTTGCTATGTGCGCAATACCTCATACACCATTGTATACATTAGAGTTCCCGGCTTTAAATAAAATACAGTATATGATAGTCCAGGTTTTAGTTTTATCATTTTTAAATTTTGATTACCGTGACATAGTAGCAATACAGTTATAACAAATAACAAAAGGTTCGATACTGTCTCTCTCCCCTACAATATTCTGCATACGAGATGAGATGATGTATAGGTGAGGTAATGATTGGTCTGCTAATTATAAATATTTATGCATTGAGTTTAGTTACTGAGACAAATTCTATGATTAAAATAGTGTTGAGTCAAATATATATAAATGGAATGGTTTTGGAACGAGGTTACCACATTTGCTTAAATCTGCTATTGTGATCATTGTGTTGTGTTGCCTGAGGATGGTGCTGGAAAGTAGGCACCGAAACGTCGCCAGTAAACAAAGATGTGATAGGACCGCATTTCCATTGGGACGAACCAAAACTCAACCCGATCAAAGACAAAACAAAATTGGAAATTGTGATCAATCGGATCTTTGTGTAACTGCCCGTGTACAGCTATTACCCGCGTACGCAAAACGCGGCATTGGAATAAATGAAGCTTACACTCCGCAAAACCATTTCAAAAAATACTTGAAGATCAGTTCAGTTGTTTGTTCGCAAAAAGTGAATATGTGTGTTAGTAGTCCAGCAAGCGTTCTACATGACTGTAAATGTTAGCTGTAAAATCTCCTTGCTCTCCAAAATGGGTCACTCACGTTAGTCTTGAAATGATGTGCGGCTGTTTACACACGAGAATCGAAAATTTGATTTTAAATCTGTTACCACAACCGGCGCAACCGATGAAGTTATGATACCGCAAGATGATATACCCGCAAGCATTTTTTTAAAAATCTTTCAAAATGCTGCTATTTTTATTGCAACAATGTACAACTTATAATAATTTACAAAATGCATCAAGGTCATTTGACGAAAATGAGGAAATTTCAATCCAATGCGTGAGACAATAATTATCTAGCAGTACTGATAAACTACCACACAGTAAAGAAAACCAAGATTGTGCTCAACACTTTTAAACTAGATGAATCCAGTCATTTGTTCGTGGCATGTATGCCTGAAATGCAGTATTCTGTATCGCCAGAGCAGATCAGTTCAGTAGTTTGTTCATGATAAGTGAACATGATAACTTTTCACAAAAAACATGTTAACGTAATGAGCAATGATAAAACGTCATATGATATTTATCCGACCGTTCTTTGAATACGTGCAATTTCCTTAGAGAAATTGCGCTCATATTTCAAATGTTGTTTAAAGATAATGAATATTGATAAAAATTAAATTGTTCCATTATATAACATACGTTACAGATTGCCTATATCCAACTAAATATCAGCGTTTTTATTTAAGTTCTTAAAATTAAGCTTAAGAACTTGAGATAAATACCAATCCCATGTCATTTATCCAGTCACATATAGCAAATCCACCGTCAGCAAATACTGTGACTGACCAAATAAAATAAAATTGATGCTTATCTCAAGTACTCAAAAATGATTTTAACAATTTTCATCACCATCCACGTAAGCAATGATTGTTTAATAGTTGATTTTGACTATTCTTCGACTAGATTGAGCACGGATTCTGAAAAAGGCAGCTAGTGTGATTGATCGAAACAAGTTATGTTATTCTAATTTAAGTTTGCTAGCTTGATATAAACACCAATCTATTTGTATTTAATCAGCCGCACAATATATCGAAACTGTAGTCAGTCACACGTACTGACGCGTGTCGGACTTTCATGATCATAAAAAGGATGAAGTCACAATGCCCATATAATGTAAGAAAGAGCAGATACGCGACTCTCATCCCTAACAGTCTAGCATATGCTATACCGGACTGGAAATGTTGACTGTGCAATACCCTTGCACTTAAAAATGGATCACTCACAGTAGACTTGAAATGTTGTGCATCTGTTTAGACACAATGAGATTGGTGTTTATATTAGAATCCGAAATTTGATTTAAAAGGTATCACTACCCGCACAACCGATGATTTTTTTAATAAGTTATGCTACTGGAAGAAGATACTTAAGTTTTGTAAACTCTTTTTAAAGCTGCTATTTTTATTACAATAAAGTACTACTCATGATAATTTACAAAATGCATTAGTTATTTGGCGTCAATGCGAAAATTTTCATCCAATGCGCCAGACAATAGACACCCAGCAAGGCTGGGTTTTCCGAAATAGGATAGCACATGCGTTTCGGTTGCGAATTATGCTTAACGAGTCGTAAAACAATGCCGGATGCGTTCAACGTGGTAATCCAGACAATAGGGCGCTAATTCTATTTCTCTGACGCTGGCTAATTCAGGCTGCGAATGCATGTCTGTTCTTCCAACATCCAGACGTAAGAACGATGGAGTTCCTTTTCCAACGATCACTTCCGACGGCTGACTGTCCAGATGAGCTAGTTGAGCTCTTGTATAACGCACCGCCCCGGCAAGACGGGCTAATGTGACACAGTCCTGAGCTAAGCGCATTCTCGATGCATGATACATTACATCTTCGTTGAACTTGAGCAATGACAGATACAAATAAAAACTGCTTCAATAAAATAATCTTGAGATAGAATAAATAAATAGAATATTTTGCAGATTATTTCCTTAATATTTGTCAATATATTTATAAAGTACAACCCAAAGTCCGTTTATAAAAAAAATAAATTAAAATGCCAGTTTTCATACAGAAAATTTCATTTCCCACAAGCAAAATAGAAATTAATAACACTAGTAGGTTGGTAAAATCTTGAATCCTTTACAGTTCCAGGTGTACCGCATTTTTGTCTTGAGTGATGGGTTCTCACTTGTCCCTTCTTTTTTGAGCCGTTCACCAGCTGCGTGTCTGAAAATGATGTTGGAACCAGAGTTTCAGACAAGAAGCTGGTGGATGGCTCAAAAAAGAAGGGAGAAGTGAGAACCCGTCACTCAAGACACAAAAATCGGTGCACCTGGAAATGTAAAGAATTCAATGTACATCAACATTTAAGCAATACTTAAAAAAGAAACTATTCAGACACAAGAAATATTTGTTAATATAAAATTATATATTTCTATATATTCAATTTTGCATGTGGTTATGTATGGATACCTATTATCAAGTTAGCTCAAATAGGTTCAGAATGATATGCCCAATTCAAAAGGTAAAACCTTATGTACGCGTGTGTTTCATGCTTACTGGCGACTCTTAATAAGGAACTACTGCTATGCAAACAACGCATTTGCGCATGAGATCGAGCATTTTAACCAAGCTGACTGGCACTTCATACTGGTTCAACTTAAACTTACTTACAATACAGAAATGTATATATATATATATATATATATATATATATATATATATATATATATATATAATACATTTATTTGGCATCAAAGGCCAACTGGCCCAACCATTGAAATAGCAAATCAAGGGTAGGATATGTGGAGGTGAGTGGAATTATGACTAGCAAAGTATTTAATAGCAGGGGGAGGGGTTGGGGAGGGGAAAAGTTATCATTAACATCAAGATAGTTCAATCTGGTGAAAAATAAATATAAACGAAGTTCCATTTGACTAGACAAGATCAATTGGAGATAGTCCGTGAAGTATCTGATCCTCAAGGTGAATGTGAGATCGAAAACAAAGATGAAGATGAAAAGATGGCGGCCCGGAGGTAGACGTCTGACCGATGGAGTCCATTGTCGTGACGATTGAATTGATGGAGCAAAGCATATAGATATATATATATATATATATATACTTTTGAAATGCGAGCTTTAATAAAATTCATTGTACCTTCCTATTTGCAAAAACAAAAATAAAATTTATCAGATACAAGAAACATTTCTTTCTCATTATCTCTTCAAGTATCTACTAATGAACATATCTTTATATATAAATTGTAAAGCAAAACAAGATAGAAATATGTAAACATAGAGAGAGTGTGAAAAAGCGGAAACCAATCAGTTGCGTGCGTCACATCCAGTTAAAGCTCAATGCCTGAACATGCTTCTTCTGCTTGCATAAATCCTGCTGCAATTTGTTTATCCATAAAGCTTCGTATGTGGCCAGCTCCCTTTTGTTATTGCATTTAGTAATTATTTTGAACGCTACGTCTGGAGAACATACGTGCGATGTTTCGATGATGGTTTGCGCAATTGCAGACGTGTATTCACCATTTGATTTAAAACAGGCGTTTAAGTTACAATGTTCTCTCATTCGATCGGCCTAAGTAAGCTGATCGACAACTTGCGCATGTCTATTGGTAAATAATACTTGATATCGACATTAACGGCTGTTTCTCTTTGATAGTTGGTAAAGGCAAGTGTGTTACCCTAAATAACACTGACATAAATAGACATATTTTTAGATCGGTCACCAAGTGCTCCTCTTTAGAAGAACAAGTCGGGCTCCACGAAACACGTTGGCTCGTCACGCTTTGCGTATGCCCTCAATTCGATTTCCCGGTATAGCACTGTCCTCTCACCTAGCGCCAGATTGATTTAAGAAATAAGGTGGGAGGAATTTGACATGGTAGACACAGTTAAAGTCAACTTAATTCAAATTGGGTAGAATGGGACCCACACGCTTTCCAGGATGGGGTTCACGTGCGCATCATAATTCATGGTTCCCAACCCTGCGCGATTCGGTATCGAGTCGAGCTCAGTGGCAATCTTATTTCAGATTACTAAAAGAATCATCTTAATAAATTTCTTTTCTTAGCTGGGTTGAGTTAGATGGAAAGTTTGATTGTTTTTATTATGTGATATAGTGAAAACCGAAAGGAATCTGTATTCAAGTATGTATTAGGTTTTGCGAAACTAGTAACAAATTAGTTCAGTTGTGACCAGAAGGATAAACCAAAGGCAGCATGAACGGAAAGTATAATCTCATGCACATTCGTTTCGTGCTTACTGGCGACTCATCAGTAGGAGCCGGTATTACGCCCTTTAACCACTATATATTTGGTAGAAGAATGTGGAATAATAGGACGGTACAATCTCCTAGACGAATGTGTAAACCTGTAATAGTGAAGCTAACATAATCTGAAGTCAACGACAATACGACTTCAATGCTAACTCACACTATATAATATATATACCGAGTCTGTAAAGGATACTAACACTATGGCCATTGTGTTAGTAACTGATACCTTTTTTGAAATCGATGGGTACCGGATACTAACACTATGGTTTCCGAGTCGGTACATGATACCAACCTGATGGATATAAATTTATGGTAAAGTTCACCCAAATTGAGAATTACAACAATTTCCGAACACCTGTTACTCCAGTTAAACCATACACTCTGGCCTTCATCGATATCAGTTATCACATTTCGCGGTAAGCATGACATCATTCAATTCAATATATTACAGTTAAATACTGTTTGTTGCGAAGAAGTAATATATATGCAAGTATGTATTAGGTTTTTCGACCCTAGTAACAAATTAGTTCAGTTGTGACCGGAAGGATAAACCAAAGGCAGCATGAACGGAAAGTATACTCTCATGCACATTCGTTTCGTGCTTACGAATGTGCATGAGATGAGTAACAAGAATCTCCGTCTAAATTATTATTTTTTTCATAATTTATATTTTTTGTTTTTAGTTTCCTCTCTTCTGGTTACTTGGTAATGAAACATTAATTACTATCAGCCTTTGGATAACTGCGCATTATGATATAATATCCGTGTAGGAATGGAAGTAAATTTGTGTCTATAGGGTTATACATATGCCAAAATGTATGCGGATATGTGTGTATATACATGGGCAGATATGTTTTCATGTATGCATCCATGAAATTATGTATAGCCGTTCGTATGAAATCCTTATGCCTGAGTAGATGTAAATATGTACATGCACGTTTATACATGACAAAATTTTTGTAGATATGGGTGTATAACTGTGAACAGGAATACTTATATGCATCTAAGCATAACCGTTCGTATGAAATCCTTATCTGTGAAGTGATGGAAAAAGTGTATTCATGATTAAATTTATTCCAAAATATTTACAGTTATGCGTGTATGCCTATAGGCAGATATGTTTTCATGTATGCATGTATGCATAATTGCTTGTATGAAATATTTATGTATGAATTGATGTCAACGTGTGTATGCATGCTTGCATATATGCAAAAACGTAAGTAGATACGCATGCATGTCTATTGGCAGGTATGTTTTCATGTATGCATATATGAATTTACGCCTAACTGTTCGTATGAAATCCTTATCTATGAATTAATGTTAATATGCGTATGTATGTTTACATATATTCCAAAATGTATGCAGATATGCGTGTATGTCAATAGGCAGGTATGCTTTCATGTATGCATGTATGTCTAATCGTTTGTATGAAATATTCATGTATGGATTGATGTAAATGTGTGTATGCATGCTTAAATATATGCCCAAATGTATGCAGATATGTATGTATGTATATGGACAGGTATTTTTTCATGTATGTATACATGCATTTATGCATAACCGTTTGTATGAAATCCTTAAGAATGAACTGACGTAAATGTGTGTATGCACGCTTGTATATATGTCAAAATGTAAGAAAATATGTGTGTGTCTCTATGGGCAGATATTTTTTCATATTTGCATGTATGGAGCATTGATGTATGAATTGGTGCAAATGTGTAGTATATATATATATATATAAATATATGTATATATACTATATATATATATATATATATATATATATGTAAATATGCGTGTAAATCTATGGGCAGGAACGTTTTCATTTATACATGTATACATGTATGCTTTTATTGACCAATCAATTAAAGCAGGATACTGGCTGGCAACGAAGGCGAACTGGAATTTTCAGTGTCGACATAATAAAATTTGTAGTCATGAATTTGGTTTCAAATATGCAGTCAGATAGCAAGTCGGTATCTACATCATAACAAAATGACCGAGCTGTAAAATTGATCGTAACACTAGAATAGATTTTAACGCCACTATAGCGTAAGTTAAGCAATACCGTCAATACAAAAATTAAAAACATAAAAATAAATAAATGAGCATGAAGAATTGGAAATTAATCTGTTATTATTAAGGAAATGGTTATGCATACCTCAGCAGTGTACCAGGGAGAAAGCCCGCCAAATCGTTCAACAACCGACGAGTTGTCATCAAGCGGAGAGGCAAAAAGATTGCGCCACAATGCTTCGGCTAATGATCGATCGCAATGCATTAAAAATGCCTCGTCATAGGCCAGTAGGACGCCAAGCAGACGACGACTGTACTTCCGCTTGACGGCAAACGTAGACCATGGTGCCCAATAGCCGTACGATTTCAAGCGCCATGACAAGTCGTTATCAAAAGTCTTATGCAAATTGGGATGAAGATGAAGGCCAGGGCAGACATGCAAAAACGCAAAAGAATATTTCAACCTCACATGTTAAGAAGATTTGAGTCTCATCAGACTACAACTGTAGTAGCTGAGGCGTATAACATGATATTAAACAGTAAAATGCTAGAAAACAGAGAACTAACAACACGTCTGATTTATGCAAACAAAAATACCATTTGATTTATTTCCAGTCAAGTAAAATGTATGCGAGTGTAATTTTGCTTTGCATATACATGCAATGCTGTTTGATCCTCGCTAGTCAGTTTGGCGTCGTAGTCTGATGATGGTCATGGAAGGTCAAAACGCGTCAGTACGTGTAACTGACTTAATTCCACTACTTTTCGACAAATAGCTATGTACGACGGGATTGATGTCTACTTCAAGCTAGCAAACTTGACTCAAATAATTAATTAAACAAAGCGTTAAATTTCGATTAAACAGTTTCATTAGTATTTACTGATATATCACATAAAAATAACTGACGTTTCACAAGATAAGCGTATATCATGCATGCATTTATGCATGGGGCTTTTACTCTGAAGTATTCAATTAAATATTGTTACATTCACGTGTAGGTTCACCTAAGTGAAATTACAGTGATTGATGCCAACCCCTCTTTTCATTTATTATCATCATCATCACCATCATGGACAGAAAAATAGTCATTATTGAATGACGCCTCAATGCTGTATAACCATGAGAAAATGATTAATTAACAATAAAAGAGCTTAAATAAAAGCATCTATTATAAAAATTGGAAAAGTAGACAGTCTTGTCAAACAAACATCAATTCTGGTAGTAAAGTTGTATGTTAATTGATTGTGGACCTTAACGCAGCCAGAATTGTTTCAATATAAAGTACGTATATTATTTAAACATTTTGTGGGCATACCACTTTTCGACATAATATCGAATAGAACAATTGTAAAAGTCAGTTGCACGCATGAAATCTAGAAAAACGGCGATATTCATGTCGCTGTTCAATAAACTGACTTATGGCAAAATATTATCTCGAAAGCCTCGCCCTAAACGAAATCCGGCTTGTTCACCTTTTTTTATGTGATTCACACGAAGCGTTAAAACACTTTAAGGTAATCAAAGAAAATAACCTAGATACGAATGTAGTCGAGCTTACACCACGATGGTTATTACACGAATTACGATTGCCGATTTAAAATAGAGGAATGGTGATCGACTCCATCTAAGCTAACGTCACGGACTCTTCATTCCATGTAACAGGAAAAAAAATTATTCCACGACTACGAAGTTGTCGCCACCATCCTCAAATAGACTCGATGGAAAATCGTCTGGGTCTGCAGCTTTATGTCGTTTAAGAGGTAATTATTGCATTCCGTATTAATAACTCTGTTGATTGTTCGAGATGAACATTCTACACTGTTGATAAGGACGCGCATTCGGGACTGCAAGTAATGCAGGTGCCTAAGAAATTTTATCTTGGAAGAGTTCAGCCCACTTATCAATAAAGTATTTACGACAAACCACTACTGAGATGGTGGGGACCAGATAATATGAATACACCAAGCTCAAAATCCTGTTAGAGTGCATAATCAAGATTTAGTAAAATAATAAACTTATTTAAGATAAATAGCTAAAATAAATGAAGGTCAGAAAAGAAATTTACACAATTGCCTACTGAAAGAGTGATAAGATAAATATTCTAAAGAAAAGGTGACATTTTACGTAAATGTTCATTAATAATTGTTGCACTCTTCAGGGTACGTAAGTTAATAGATACAACAAGATACAATTTAATAAAGAATAAAAGCATAGGATAATCCTAAAATTAGTTAATATTAATTTAACGCTTATACTCTTGTACTTGAGCGAGCTTCCTATTCTGCTTCGTTCAACCTTCGTTTCCTATTATAATTTAGTGATGCGTTCCGCATCCAGCCAAACGAATTCACTGCGGCTGTTTCACTTATATGTTACCTCTCGATCTAATTTCAATGGATTCTCTAATCTTGTCGATCTATTACGACCGCATATTTAAACGCCTTTACAACTATCCAAGCTTATCGTATGTACCCTCTCTACAGCAATGCAAACAATATCTGATCTGTTACCATGCCAATATTTGCATGCAGTTGTATGTTCCTCTCCTCTTACCTTAATGGAGTGCATGATTTTACTCACATACATGAGGTTGCAGTCGTTTCATGGAATTCGCACACTCATGATTTGTTTAACAGTTTAACTATCTTCTTTTGTTGGAAAGTTTAGTGCCTGGTGTAAGAGAATGTTCCAAAATGGTTCATTATTCTTTAAATTAAATTTGCGAGCTTGAAGTAAATACCAATCCCATTTTATTTAACCAGTCGTCGAACATAAGAAAACTACCGCCAGTCGCAACGCACTGACGCGTTCCGATCTTCCATGATCATCATTAGAATACGACGGCAAACTGACTAGCGAGGATCGATCCGCATTGCATATATATGGAAAACAAAATTACATATGCGGCTCTCACCTCTAACAGTCTTGCATACATTGGACTTGACTGGAAAGGTCGGCTGCATAATTTCTATGCAGTCACGAACATTAACTGATTGCAGCTCTCGACGACTGGTTAAATAAAATGGGATTGGTGTTTACTTCAATCTCGCAAACTTGATTTAAAAAATTGTTATCACCACCCGCGCAATCAATTAATGTTTAATTGGTTCATTTGTATTTTGAAGCCACCAATTTTACTTGTTTTGTTTGGCGTTCTGCATTATAATGACCCTACTCTTCGCCATCGTTATTTAGACTTAAAATCCTTCCAACTGTGATAAAATTTATCTACTAATTTCCTCATCGTTACATCTATTAACTTAAGAAGTTACCTTTTATGTGGATTTGACCGCATTTATCTTGTGCGGGACAATAGATAGCACTCTTAGGTCGGTAAAATCTTGAATTTTAATCGTTTTCAGTTGCTCTGCTTATTGGCTTCGATTGATGGGTTCTCACTTGTCCCTTCTTTTTTTAGCCTTTTATCAGCTGATTGACTGAAAACAGCTGATAAAAGGCTCAAAAAAGAAGGGACAAGTGAGAACCCATCAATCGAAGCCAATAAGCAGAGCAACTGAAAACGATCAAAATTCAAGATTTTACCGACCTAAGAGTGCTATCTATTGTCTCGCACAAGATAAATGCGGTCAAATCCACAACAAGAAGGAAAGCATTGCGCACAAGTTACCTTTTATGTCGGAATAGTTATTAAAGCCTACCTAATTCGAATCACCTATATTTTATCTATGCCTGAAAAATGTTTTAAATATTCATTGATAATAAGAATCCAATTATCTTTATTTATAATGATTTCACTTAAAATTAATAAGGATACCCAAGTATCCATTCCATAAACATCTCTTTCTAATTTTGGAAATTTGATGTCCAAAAAGGATAATTCACATCATGATTTCTTTTCAATTTTAAATTGGAGCTGTATCAATTGATTAGTCAAGTCGAAGAAACTTATCGTATTATCCTCTTTGCGATTTAAAATAATTAATATTTCATCCAAGAATCTTTGGCTTTATGAAAGTCATAATCAAGAGATTCTTCACTAAATAATGCATAATGTTATCAGACCCGGCAATGATTGTCCAATTGGGACAACACTGATTTGCTTATAGATTTCCTTCCTTAACATAAAATGAGTAGAATCCATGCAGAAGTTAATCGTCATCATAATAGGTCTAATCGATATCTAATAACCTCCAAAAGTAACGGGTGATCAACCGGGAAAAGTAAAAAAACGTCTATCGCTATGCAAACTAGGATATTAGTGTACAATGATAGCACATCTAAGATTGTCAACATGTCTTCTTCATTCAATTCACATTTGTCACCAATCTCACTACAATGACATTAATTCGTCAAACTGTGATACACAAAGTACGAGTATTTTCTTGTTCTATGATATAGAAACGTGAAATTTGTATCTATGCATGTGATGGAATTACACAATAATTATCAAAGGATCTGTGGGATTATGCATCTTTGCAACACTATACGTTGTTACGATGTGCTTGATCAATCAATGTGTAAAAGGTCTGTAACAACAGGTATATAGATGAAAACATGTGCTCAATTATTATAAGAGTGCAACATCGAACTGCATGATGTATTTACATTACCCTGTCCTCTTCTTAATCAGTGATTGTATCCTCAAAAACAACATTTAACAAAGTGTACAACATTTTTGATTTAAGTACATTTTAAAAGATGTATTTATTTGCTCAGTGCTGTCCTTCTTGTTATGGATTTGACCGCATTTTTCTTGTGTGGGACAATTGATAGCACTCATAGGTCGGTAAAATCTTGAACTTCCTTCATCTTCAGATGATGTAATTTTTGGCCTCAATTGATGGGTTTTCACTTGTCCCTTCTTCTTTAAGCCTTCAATAGCTGATTGTCTGAAAATGACGTTGGATCAAGATTTTCCATTGTTCCTTGACCAATATTTCGAGATCTCATTTCCAATCTCATCTTCAGGGTTGACACAAGTTGTGTTTTACTCCTGTGCGTATTGTGTCAACCCTGAAGATGAGATTGGAAATGAGATCTCGAAATATTGGTCAAGGAACAATGGAAAATCTTGATCCAACGTCATTTTCAGACAATCAGCTAATTGAAGGCTTAAAGAAGAAGGGACAAGTGAGAACCCATCAATTGAGGCCAAAAATTACATCATCTGAAGATGGAAGTTCAAGATTTTACCGACCTATGAGTGTAAAACATTTGTCTGGCGCATACAAAGAGGAATTACTATTCATCCCAGCAGTATCACTTTGGTGAACGTAAACTTAGGCAACTACGGCATGTGTAAAATTAATCAATATATAGATGTTTCAATGCAGGTAGATGCAACTATACACTTGCGTTAAGCAGGTAGATAGTCAAATAACAAAATATCGTTTTCATGTTTTGTGCATAAGATGTCGCTGCATTTGTATTCGTCTAGAAATGTATTGGATGGTGCATCCACATTAATAGTTACTGAGACATGTATGGATTTTTGGTGAACGCAGATCCACTGAATTTTTTTCTACTCATATATTTTTTTTAAATTAACGTTTTGTAAACCTCCTTTTCGTTTGGCTTCCAATAGATTGATTATATTTTGTTAGACTACCTGTGCCACAAAAATCTGTTGAGCAATTTGGAAAGTTACGTGATAAATAACGTAGTCCACATTCCAATAACGGCAATATTTCCTAAATAGTGATAACATTTTATTCACTAGGGTAAATAGTCTACGATACTAGAAATTTAACAATTAATATTGTTTTATCTGAAGTAATATTTTTAGTTCGCCTGCCATCTTATGATGTTTAGCGCAAAGCTTCTATGTAATTGAATACTTCACAGATAAGAAAACATAAACACAAACGAAGTGAGCTTATCTAATGAAACATCAGTATGCAGATTCAGTATGCAAATTCAGTTAGATGGACGGACATCATAATTAGCATCATCACGGACAGCAATAGGAGAGCCGGTAGTAACTAATGCTATACAGCCAAATATGCATTAAAAAAATTAATGAAAAATAAGCTGTAATCGAAAAAGGACAAGTAAAATGTATGCGAGACTACTAGAAATGAGAGCCGCATATCTGGATCTGTTTTCCGTATATATGCAATGCGGATGGATCATCGCTAGATAGTTTTCCGTCGTGCACTGATGATGCTCATGGAAGGTCGAAACGCGTCAGATCGTGTGACATACAGTAGTTTTGCTATGTCGTTCGAAAACTGGATAAATACAATTGGATTGGCCTTTACTTCAAGCTGGCAACCTTGATGTGAAGCATTGTTACCACCACCCGCGCAATCAATGCTTATGTAAATTACAATAAAAAATTTAGAGTGACTTATTTCGGAGATCTAGTTAATATGAGCATATTTACGTAGATAACATAAAAAACTAGGTAAACAAGACATCTACATAACACCATAATGGCTAAATCCGCCTTAAAACAAGGTAGTATTAGCAATTAATCTTCCTTGTAATTTTCAATCTATCACAGCATAAACACAACCACACCTCGCAGCTAACTCTGCTCAAATAAGAAAATAAAGTTACAAGGATGATTCTACAAGAAATCTGCCGCTCAGCTCGACTCGATGCCATATTTCGCAGGGTTTCTAACTAAAATTATGATACATACATGGAATCATCCTGATAGACGAGTAGGTACTACATTGCCAAATATGAATGAAGTTGTCTTTAACTATTTCTGCCATGTTAAAATCTGTCCACTTTGTTTCTTACGCCAATCTGGCACTGGGTGAAAGAATTATGCTCTACTTTGTAATCGAACTCAAGTCATGCGCAAAACTTGACTAAGCCAATGCAAATGATGGAGCCTTACTTGTTTGCACAACGAGGATAACTTGTTGGCCGATCCAAAAATACGTCAACGGCTATTAGCTTTAGTTATTCGTTGATGGTAACCCATACGTGCTAGGCTTCTCAAACAACGGTGGTCGAATGCGTGTAAGCGTTTAAAATCATTAACTAAAATGAGTCGAATCTCACCGATGTATAATAGAACTGTGCGTACCAATGCGTTGTAGACATGGCCCTTAAATGGAAAGGGTTAGAGAAAGTTACTCTAGCTTTCGGGGTTCCCATACTCACCTCGACTCATATTGTCCGAGCGTATACATACAGGTAATTACACCTAAATGAATTACAGTTATAGACACACGCAAGCACACATAAATGAAGCCTACTTATCTGGTGAAACATCAGTGATTAAATGAGGTTATGTCGGTAGGTATGAATGAAACCAGTTAAACGGTAGTTTTATGTTGTGCGACAGGTCAAGTAAAAGAAAATCGGTGTTTGTATCAAACTCGCAAACTTGATTTAACGAACTAATGCAGCTGTTAAAACGAAAGTTAACATATGTTGCATTACTTGTCCGTTTTGTGGTGCAATTAGTTCACTTTTGACAAAGGAACTGAGAAGGATGTCCAGAAATATTAGATCTGAGAATATGGATTATTCGTTAAAATCTTGTTTCGCACAACATGTAGTTAATCGATTTACCATCGTGCAAAGCTTTCCTTTAAAACAGTATTATGCACGGTTATTCGATAGTGAAGCGTCAGTTATTATATTCGATTGGATTTTTGTCTATAAGGATGATGGTAAAAGACATGCTATCCATCTCAACAAATACATGCTAACATCAATTCAAAGCTCAAAACCTCTTCATGTACTATTACTACTACTACTACTATTACTGCTACTGATACACAGCTTTACACCAGCACAATACACTGATGCTTCAGTGCCGCAAAATCATAAAATTCAAAGCTATGCGTGAGCTGTAAATGAACACTAGTGAATTTCATGTTTAAAATTCAAATCGAAAAGCAAATACGAATGTTTTGGATAACCGAATACATTAGCTTTATGTCCACATTTTTATTATCCTAAACAACGAAACTATCACTGTTGGTAAAGAAAAGTTACGACTTTGATCGTCGGCAAATTCACACTATTCGCAAGCGACTGAATTGTTCCTTAACCTGACCATGCACACTCTAAGCAAATCCTTGTACTTCAAATGAATTTGTTATTGATTTTAAGGATTCAATGTGTTATTTTACGTATGTTTTCAAACGATTTATTATAGTGATAAACATCTTACAAAACATAACATACGTTTAAAATTCCATTATGTAGTCTTCTTGGTTCCTGGCAACAAAACCGAGCCCTTTATTCAAATACCAGATATCCCTTGTTCGACCTTCTGCGAGGCCTCGCTAACGGACTTGATTCTAAGATCTATAGATTTAAATTGGTTAAAAACTATAACATTTGTATAGTCTTCTAAATCAGCAATCAGGAAATCCCAGTTAAAATAATATTTCAGTCATTAGATAATCAACATGACCTTAGTCCACACAATTTTAAGGCTCACCATCATAAAATAAAGCCCGATAACTGGCAGTTGCATGAAAAAATTTGCATGGGTATTGAGCAGTGAAGCATCAGTACAACATTCTGCTCTAATTCTATCAATGAGTTTGATAACCTATATAAGAATAAATTCAACAGCAATATTCAACTTTCTACATACATTCGAATTATTTGCTCTGAATTAGTAAATTATGAGATAAACAAGTCGTTTTCCAAGAAATAAGAAATCAGACAACTCTACAAATCAATGCCAAGCGATAACAAACAAATTTAGAGTAACTAAGTTCACTAAGCTAGCATCCAGCATATTAATTACCAGAAACAGAATAATTGTTAAAAACCATCTATATAACAAATAAAGTGTAAATAAATGAAGATCCTGAGCCTATCGCGAGGCAAACCTAGGTCTCTGTTTATGGACGTATTTATTTATGGAAACTAAATGTGTCAGTATAAACTAAGAATTGTATAGTGTAGAAAAGGCAATTCACCCAGTAGACCGGTTTCGTCCTTGTGGGAACTCATCATTTACTGGCCAGAATTTACCGCACAGGACTCGAACCACAAGACGTCTGCTTCGGAATCTGGTGCTCTAACCACTGAGACATCCTGTCCCACCTGATATCATTCAATTAAATATACACCAGTTAAATACTGTATATGAAATTGTAGTACGTGGCATTACCTAGTAAAAGATTAGATCAAATGGGAAGGTTAGGTAGGATGAAGCAGTGGTTGAAACCACCAGATTCAATAAGCAATACCTGAGGTTCAAGTCTAATCCTGGCTAAATTCTAACCAGTATGACAAGTTCCCATAAGTCGAAACCGGCTGCTGGATGAATTACCTCTTCACTATACAGTCTTAGTTTATACTGACATATGTAAGTACTTAATGGGTCAGGTGTTTATATCAAGAACGCAATCTTTATTATAATAAATGTTATCACCATCCGCGCAACCAAAGTTCGTTTAACTAAATGTGTCCCTCGAATACACAGCATAGTTCATCGGTGTCACTTTTATCACTTGTCCTTCTAGCAGTCTGGCTAGGAATATTTTTCTTTGGTCTGCATGAGCACAACACGTTCCATTTATTATTATTTCGTACCATTATTTTGTTGAACTCCAATCTCCGGTTCAGTCTAATGAATTTTTTTCATAGGTCCATTATCAGATGATGTAATTTTTGGCCTCAATTGATGGGTTCTCACTTGTCCCTTCTTCTTTAAGCCATCAATTAGCTGATTGTCTGAAAAGGACGTTGGAACAAGATTTTCCATTGTTCTTTTTCCAAATTTTCGAACCAGAATTTCCAGGTTCATCTTCAGGGTCGACACAATACGCACAGGAGTAAAACACAACTTGTCCCACAACAGCCAATTGTGGTATCAGCTAGAATGTTCAGATTACAAAAAATATTTAACTAACAGGCGCTTAATAATGAATTTTAAAAAGAGAACTTAATAAACTCCCATTGATGGCCTATCATCCATACCTAATAAGCGGAATCTGAAGAATTCATTATACAAAGAAACATGACAATGTTAGCACAGATGCCCATACATCTAGTACCCACGAATCACCATCACGACAAATTGCACTACTCTCCACAGTTCCAACTCAATAGGTAACAAATAAATCTAAACTTTTAATCTCGTATAAATTAATGAGGACATAGCAACAAAAAATACACACTTCAATTACATACCACAGTACAATCACGTACAGCGTTTTATCACAAAAACAATCATTGCACCGGCAATTAGAGATTCTCTTACAAACCCTAGACGTACGGACTGGATGTTATTTGAACAAATCAGCAATATATGCAATACTAATGAGAAAACGTCACTAGTAAACTTTCTTCAGCACATAAAGCATGTTTACAAAAAATTAACAACGACACTTACACCTTTCATAATTAATCATTCATTATCACTACTCCAACAAAGAGATTAGCCATTCCAAAGACTAAAGCATGTACCAACTATTTTTATATAAACTGAAAAATGGAAGAATAATTAAGATATCAAACCAAAATAGAGAAGAGCATTGGCAAGAAACTGAGCACTCGATGGGCATTCTCTCTGCATAAGAGGGAAATCTGCAATATGTGAATAGTAAGTTTATGCAGAATTCTATCTACGAATTTTCAATCTGGCATACTCGTATATAGAGCAGGCTAGTAGCTAAACAATTCATCTCTTCCGCCATTGTTACCTTATTGCGACCACCTATATTATCTGATGCACAAAATATCTCATAAGATATAATATTGAAAGCCATGTACTTCATAAAAAATAAGCACCAAATGAACCCATCCAATGTATCTGTCAACATGCTCTTACAATCAGTAAACCCACAGAAACTATTGATCTATGACTACAACAACATGCTAATTTCCCAAGACATCCCTGTTTAAATGCAGCAGATACATTTAGAACGGATAACAAGAAAAAGATTTTAGACCAATAGCTAACCTACCTGCCCTCACTAAAGTTCTAGAAAATAACATCTGTGCACTAATTGAACAGCTGTTCAATTTAAAGATCTCTATCATCACTGTTTCACTCGAAATCGATCATATTCGATAAACACTCACTTTTCTAGATGAAATATTATATAATTTATCTCGATATTCAAGACTAAAAATCCCATTCTCCAACTCACGCTATTCAAGGTATACGTCCTATCCCTCTTTTCATACGCTAGCAAATTCTACTGTCCTCTTACTCTCGCCTCCTCGTATGCCATCGAACAGATCTCCTCCAGATTTCCAAAGTGAGTCTTCCCCCACAACCAAAATTATCGGGAACGTCTACTCCTGGCAAACTTTTTACCGCTTTGGTTTACCAGTCACCTTCGATTCATTTCTTTTATCCATAAAATCACAACTTGCCTATCACTGTCCAACTTTGCTCACGTAAGTCACCACTACGCCACACGTTCTAGCAACTCTTCTATCCAATCTAATCATACCCCCACCATATTTAAAAAAATCTATCTCTTTTCCAATGCCACTAGTGTCTTCAACGCTCTTTCGACGGACATAAAGCTCCTACCTCAGCAAGAATTTAAAAAGGCTGCCCACAATTACTTCTTTAACAAATTTCTTTGTGAAACGACCGATTGGAAGCGAAATTGGTTTCTTCTAAATTCATAACATTTCATTCAACCCGGCTATTCTCTTTACTGATTTCGGAGTGCGAAATCCCACTGACTGTTATCTTATTTCTCTTCTGGTTTTAAATCTCTCACTCTTGACTCCCTGATACCACTTCTATTCTCGATTTTTCATTCTATCATATCCACATAGTGGATACTTTACCATGTTTTGCTCAACCAATCCTTTTCCTTTCTGTTTCTGAAACTCAAAAACCCTGCTGGACCACCCAACGGTATGCATCGGACATCGACTCACCCTCGTCTTCTATCAGTCATAACCTACTTCAACGGACGCCAGTGATCCCTGCACGACACACCAGCTTCAATCTAGTCGACTCCATCTTGGTCAATACTACACTTTAGAAATTCAATATCCACGACAAAGGACTCCGTCGGTCGACGTCTGCTTCCGGTCCGGCATCATTTTCGATCTCACACTCAAACTCACCTGTCCGAATCCAACCTACCCCGCTTTGATGCTCGGACGCTTCATGGACTCAACTCCAATTGATCTTGGCTAGTCAAATGGAATTTCGTTTTTATTTTTCACCAGATTGAACTTGACGTTGATGATAACATTTCTCTTTCTCAACTCCTCCCCCCTGCTATTAAATACTTTGCTAGTCACAATTTAATTTACCTCCACATATCCTACCTTTGATTTCTTATTTCGATTGTCGAGCTTGTTGGCCTTTGATGCCAAATAAATGTATTATTATTATTGTAATATTTCTAAACAGTTCTAAGTCGAACGTAAACATATACACAAGAATACTAGAATTCATCTTAAAATACCTGTCACAAAGACAATCTGAAGTCACTCTAGACGGAATGCCATCTCTTCCCATGCTCAGCAATGCTAGAGTTTCACAAGGTTCAAGACTAAGATCACTGATTTGTAATATTTTATTCCGTTAAAAAATGAAATTAAACATGGTAAAATTATAAATTATGCAGAAGACATCAAATTAGTTTATCCAATCAACCCAATAAATATAGCTTAATTGCTGCTAAATATTCAAAGAGACTTAAGAATTATCTTTTACATACCCCAATACCTGTCACTTTAACTCAACATCTAAATCAATCATCTTAAAATTCAGTAAGGATGTATTACTCACTGACAAAATTATATACTTTTGGGAAATCTTTCCTTAAAGAGCCAGAATAAAACACCTAGGCGTTATTATTACAAATAATTCATATCCAAAACGGAATATTACCGCCATTGTATTAAAATCCAAGCTTCTAAACAAATTGATATACGGCACGAGTTTGCTTTGCGTAATCACAAAAAACGAAATCTATTTTTTTGACTCCCCTATCTTGACTTTTGAAAGACGAACTGGCCTCTGATATTATCGAACTACTGAGAGCTAAGTTTCATCATCTGAAATATATCTCTCACGCCAAGCGTCGTGCTTATGTGCTATCTTCTCACAAAAGACTCTCTACCTCTAACTCATTGGGACTGGAATTCTTCATATTTCAACTAGTCATTCTAAATCAAAGCCTTTCGGTGTTGAATGAAAACTGTTTTTGCGAACCTGGATTAATTGAAATTACATGATCTGCGTCTTGACTAACGCAGCTTTTATTATTCCAGTAGTTTTCTTTTCCCAAAATATTTCGGCTAAACTTATCGATAGCCTTCATCAGTTGCAATATACCTCACAAGTTTAACAAACGAAACTAATGAAGCAAGCCTGTCTATGTTGTCTATTAGCCTCTGAATCTTTCAATAATTGACGAAACAACCAATTCGATAGCGTCCTTACGAATAAGGAAATGACCAACGTACAAAATCTGGGGATCTTCCACAATCTAGACCACTGCCAGTTATCCATTCTTATATCCTACCAAAAGAGAGCTTGTACAAACATCTAGGCCGTTCACTGATTTGGAAGAGTTTAGCCGAATCTGTGATGCCATTGTCTGGATAGAATTAATAATTCAAGACAATCTTTCTTCAGGCTTTTTCCAAGTCTGTAACGTCCTAACCTCCCACTTAGCATCCACCACCTCTATCCAGTACATACGCAGAACGAACAAGTTAGCAACTTCAGGCGCGCGACAATCTTGCATGTAACTCAAGATTACGCACTCCGTCACATACCCGCGCCATCGCACTAAGACTTATATAAAAAAATTATCAACAGGTAAGCGCTCGACATCGATAGGCGCATCCAAACGGCTCCCAACTCATGTAAAAAATTCGCAATCATCAAAAACCGAATGTTCCAGAAGGCTAAAAGAGAAAGCATCAACTTCTCTAATTCGGACGACTCTAGCTCTGCTGACGACTATCTGAGCTATCTTGTAAATTCCTATTCCATTTCCACCTCGTCTACTTATATATTCGATAACTGAAACAGAGAATATGTATTGAGTTCAAGTTTCGCTAGCCATGGTCGTTCTAGTAATCGCCAAATAAAATGTATTGTCATCACATTTTTTTGGTATAAGCTATTGAATTGTACGCACTGCAGTATTTGCAAACAAAATTTCATCTTTGTAGAATATTAGCGAATTTGGTATAT
The DNA here is from genome assembly GCA_029291075.1 of Eudiplozoon nipponicum. Taxonomy (NCBI): domain Eukaryota; kingdom Metazoa; phylum Platyhelminthes; class Monogenea; order Mazocraeidea; family Diplozoidae; genus Eudiplozoon; species Eudiplozoon nipponicum. Next base: position 89,382 of record JAQBSW010001110.1, read on the forward strand.
TAGTTATCATTATTAATTCAGAAAACGAATTTTGATTTCAATCCACATTCAGTCTTGTTAGCCTAACAGCTGTTATAAAGAGAAAATAATGACTGGTATCTTAGAACGCCTTTCCGCTATATATATACCATCTTGCTGAAGTTGTAGATATACTTATCGATTTCCCACTGTTAAATAATTTGGACATGCATTTTAGCCTTGTTCGACGATCTGGTCGTAATGAATTATGCTCCTCAACTGTTCTCAAGCTCTCTTTGGATTTTATGATAAGCTAAGTTCCTTTCTTCGTTTCAACCCACTTCTTAACTTTTTACATGGATAATCACCGCCAAGAAACCTAAATAATTTCATTCTAGGGAAATAAATCTATTTTAAATTTTGGGGCCAGATGACATTTTTTCATAAAATAAATTAATGCATTAATTTTTCTTTTATGTGACTTTCTTCCATTGCAGCTCTAAAATAGAAAACTTCATAAGAAATTAGACTATAATATAATAACAAATGTATGCTAATGCAACACAAATGAAAACAAAGTAGCTAATCATAGCATTTTCCCCGGATCATGTGAGAAATATTGGATAAAGTTCACAAAAAATGCACAAAATTGCGTAAAATATTAACATGTCATAAAAATAGAAACTTTACAAATGAAATTCCACAGTACCTCTTTAAAAGTATCTTTCATTAAACGCCCCTCCCACCCTTCATTGCGTAATCTCACCATACACAGCCACACATGTAATGCTGTAATAGAAAACCATGTGTTTAGAGAATCTTGCAAGCCAAACGCCTTACAAAAATCAATGTGATTAGGATACTCCGCACATACTAAATACAAACGTTTACCAGCTTTCTTAATATCATCATACGGGAACCGAGTCTGATCATATCCAAATTTAAGACAAAATCTATCCACAAAAGTAGGTTTTCTTTGCATTTTCTGGTGAATGACATGGGCATGTCTTCTCTGCAAAAGCAAAATAGGAGAAATTAATCGATTTAACATTTATAACTCTACTAGGTCCTGTTTTCAAGCGGAGGATTTATCGTCCGCCACATTATCAGCTGCAACTTACAAATACATTAAAGCAAATTTTTACAGTAAAATACGAAAGAAAAATAATTCAGAAAAGTTCTAATTCTCAATACTATTAAATTATGAAGAAAAAATAGGAAATTTTTATTACTTTAAAATTAAATTTAAACTACAACAAACCGGCAGCATTAAATAAACGAGTCAAGCTCGTAACGATTTAAATTATCTCTGTAAACGCCCCAGCTTCAAGTAAATGTCGTACGACGTTACAAATAAGGTTAAATGCCGTGGAGGCTAAGAATATGTACATTTGGTGACCCTTATTAGAATCGGAAATGCATTATCCGGCAAATTCCGAGAAAGTTAGGTAGTGTAGCGGTGTCTATTAGTATTCCTAGATACTTAAGACCGGATCTGGTTGACTGGCTGGTATTTCTTTTGTTGTGACGCTGAAATAAGAGAGGAGAGGCTGTGGGAAGGCTCAGAATTGTCTCGCTGAAGATCCGCGAAAAACCGTAGTGACTGGCACACGTAGAGGTCCAATAAATTGATTTGGCTGCGTCTCCCTAGTTGTGCAGCAAGAAGATTGGCGTGACTAGGTGACTCTTCTTATGAAGTAAGTCCAAAGGTCAGCGTAGGTGAACAGTCAGTGTGACAGGAGACAGCACGTACACGTAGAGCACAGCAGAAATCAAACGAGACTTATGTCAAGCATGGGAAATGCACCTTGCTTATATAGCGTTGAAAATGAAAGCTTGCAAGCCATTGGTCTAAGGAAAAGTTCTCTTTTTTTAATTGGTGCAGCGTAAATTATATTTGAATTTCATTTGGGCAATATGTTAGCGAATTGTTCTTGAGCCGTTACATCACTTTCCTTTCTGAAATAAAGAAAAAATTTCCTCTCGGCGAGGCTTGATAAGAAACGTCCGGCAGTGTTCGAATGCAGTTAAGCAACTGGTTATTATTCTTCCCATAGCTATGAAAAATTAACGTAAATGATGGGTTGAATTATGCTTGTTTGTTGCTTCAACAACGATATGATGCCAAATATCCACTAGGAATTGCTACACAAATTGTTAGCTCTAGTGGTCGGTCATACCGCGTGAGGCAAAATAGAGCAGTGTGAGGTTTGGAGAGCCGCAGCGTGAGTATTTCAAGGTAGATTGCTACTGAAGTTGCCAGGTTTAATTTGAAACCTGAGCAAGCTGGATCGCCGTCAATTTTTTTGAATATGACCAAAGGAGCTAGTATGTGCTCGACATTGTGGTCATGATATTCGTACAGTGGTCACTGTGCAACTTATGAAGTTGAGATATGCATTGAAAGTGTCCTGTATTATGATTTGAAACCGATAACTAATAAGTGTTGCTGCACAAGGCGGTTGCTCTAATTAGCTGGTCATACCAAAATAGGCAGTGTGAGCTCAGCTGTGAGCTATACGTTACAACAGTTCAATGTGAAAATATATAAATAAAAATCAAAAGGTAAGGACAAAAGTGTACTCGAACATTGCCGGAGAGATGGCATAATACCAAAGAACTGTTAAAAAATGCTACACAATTTTTAAGCTAAGAAGAGCTCGCTATACCACGTGAGACAAGTGAATGTGAGAAAACTAAATGAATTATGTGGATCCATAGAGGTCACGTCGCGCGGCATAGGACGCAAGGGGTGCGCATAAGGTTAAACATTTTATACGCAGAATAACGAAATATGAATGTTAAAAATTTATCATTTATCCGTTATGCATCGCAATCTGTTGCTAGGTTGAGATTGTGAACAGGTAGAGCCTGAGACACGTGTAGAAGGTTTTATGATTCCAGAATCAGGCGAATGGATAAACGGTTACAACCTGTCTATTCTTACCGGTGTAGGTGTTGCACCTTGCATGATAATGAAGTATTTCGGCTGTCTGAGCAAAATAGTGGTGCAACAGCAGCTTCGTTACGAACGAGTAATTTTTTGCCGTTGTGGAGCAGCGGGTGAACGAAGATTGGACGAGGAGCATGTCTCGGCTGCCGTTCAGACAAGTTACCGAAATTAAGTCAAGGGCGGGTAGCTTCGTCTTGTGGGTCATCCTGTACGGGTAGTACACGTGGAAGCATACTAGGCAGGCGTAGATCAATGCCAAACAAGAGTTCCGATACAAACGTTTTAATGGATTCGCGAGAACGGGAGTGCATGGCAAATAGAACTAAAGGTAGTGCACCAACCCAGTTGCCATTAATAGATAAGGATTCTGTAGCAACTTTGAGTTCCCTATGCATTCTCTCTACCATACCGTTAGATTGATGATAGTGGGCAGTCGTCTGGCGTAAGATCCAACCCATGAACCGCAAAGTTGTTTTGAAAGGATCCGCTGAGTGGCAAGTGCCTCTATCAGTGATGACCTCATTGGGAACACTATAATGGGATGCCCATGCAAAGATGAAACCGTTAGTGTATTCGTCTTCAGAAATAGTGCCAAGAGGTAATGCCGCAGGCCATCGTGAAAATCTATCAATCATAGTTAAAAGATAGCCGAAACCTTGAACCTTTGTCAGATGAACTATGTAGATGTGGACAATGGCTAGGCGTGAAATGGTTAGGAAATGTTGCAACTTAGAACGAGTGTGCTGTGTGATCTTATTTTTTGGCAAATGGCACAATCGAAGACACATCGTTTAGCGTTCTGCCTGTGTCTGTGACCCCAAAAACGATCTGTAAGGAGTCGGGCAGTCGTCTTGCTTCCGGGATGAGAAATTGAGTGAATTGGGTAGAAAACGATTCTATGAAGGCTAGTCGGCTGAACTGACTTGTTAGGCTGCTTACCCGTTATGTAAACAATGTGTAAGCCTTCCCAGAGACGGCTTACGAACTTGCTTTGTTGATGAGCTACTAATCTTTGAATGTGAGTGTCACCACGCTGTTCTGTTAGCAGGAGGGATGGCGTTAATGCAGGTTCCCTGAGGGTCACGGAGTTTGCTAACTAATGTAGCATGATATGTAAAAACAACAAATCTGCTGCTGCCAGTGATGCTGATAAAGTGGCGCACTGCGTTGTGTATGGCGAGGGGTTGTCGACCGGAATTGTTGTATCTTGTTTCTAATGGGTGGAGAGTACGCGAGTAAAAACCGATAGAGTACCGAATTCCGTCGATCTCTTGTTCCAACATGGCTCCAATAGCAAACTCAGGAGTATCTGTCGTGAGTAGAAATTGTCATTGAAAACCTGGATGCGTCAGCATTCTAACATTTGCTGACGTTTTGAGGGTTAGTCAAAGTAATTTTTTGCCTTTAGATGACCAAGAAGTGATGCAGTTCTTGCTAAATCCTTTCAATTCCACAGGTGACCACAAAACGGATAAAGTTGTCGTGACAGATCGGAAATAACTTGCGATAGTAGTTTGGGGCTCCCAAATTTTCTGTAGCTCGCTTACTGCCTTTGGTAATTTTATATTCTTGATTGAATTTGCCTTTGACGGCAATGGTTGAAAACATTTTTGCGTGATACGATGCCCTAGGTATTCCAAAAATGTAGTTGCAATCTGGATCTTGTCATAGTTGATCTTGAGTCCGTAGTTGGATTAGTGTGAGATGACATTTCGAAAATGCTTGGCATGAGATTCTAGGTCTGGACTGAAAACCATTATGTCATCGAATTATGACATTCAGTAAGCGGCGTTGTGGCAAAGTATGTTGTCCATGAATCTTTGAAATGTCTGTGCAGCACACTTGAGTCCAAAAGGCATGTATAGATATTCGAAAAGGCCAAATGGAGTGATGACCGCAGTCTTTTCAATAACTTCTGGCGCCACCGGAATGTGGTGGTAGTTTTGCCTGAGGTCAATCACTGAGAAGAAATTGCTACCGTTGAGTTTTTAAGTAAGATGTTAATATTGAAAATGGGATATGCATCGGATTTAGTCACTGAATTTAAATTGCGCTAAACTCCACAGGCTCTGTACGATCCTTTTGATTTAGAGACTTAGTGCAGTGGTTACGCCCATGAACTTTTTAATGGTCTGATGATTCTCTATTTCAATAGTCTTAAAAATTAATCTTGGGAAGCTTTCAGTTTAGTAGGGGCCAGTGGTCGCTTCTTGAGTGCAATAGGTTGTCCTGCTGTGAAGAAATGGTGCATCGTGTTAGAGACTCGCAGCTCTGACTTGCTGAGATCGAAAAACAACTTTTGTTCTCAAAGAACTGCTGATATCTAGGCTGAGTGGTGTACTAGGGTTGGCTAAATGATCTGTAACTCCAAACGCTCGGAGGCAAGTGTCCGAAAACTTTGCCCAAGTCCGGTGGAGGGGTCGATGATCTTTTGATTGGCAAGATAAAAAATGAGCCGAAATTTCAAAAGGAAATCAAGGCATACTATATTGTGTGAGACCTTGACGACGATGAAGTTGTGAGTAAATTCACGCCGTAAATCTATGATGAGTGTGCGATGTCGGCAGCCATAAGTGGGTATGGGCTCCCCTGTAGCTGTTGCAAGTAAAAGGCCTAGAGACATATCGGTCATTGAATCACCCTTGAGAGCTTATTCTGCTTAACATGTGTCTCCGATGAATTCTTCGCCAGTTCTGAAATCGAGAAGATGCAGAAGTTCGTTGGGCTGTTTGGCCGGGTCATACAAACAAATAGGCAGGTCTTCTACTTTCTGTGCCATACGTTTCCCGTTCCTGATGCTCCAATGCGCCTATTTTCTGAGGACTGGTCGTCAACTGTGGAAAATGGCATTCATTCGGGAATTCTTTCAAACGGCGGAGACAGATTTGGCATGCAAAAATAAAATTTCTAGTGATTATAGCACCAGTTCTTTGGGGCATTTTATTAATATATTGCGGGGATCTAGATCACTGCCTACTGTTATTTAGTGTTTTGGGTGGAAAAATGGATCGGGCGCTCACCTGGTTAGCTCAGATTTTTTATGGCTAATCCATCTAAAACTCCAGCCATGTTCTCTATTGTTCTCGCTAAAAAGGTGATCCTATCATCCTGCGGGGAAAGACAAAATCGATGAATTGAACTTAGGTTCTAAAAGCCTAAATTTTAACTCGCATCTCTCTGATAAGTCATCTAATGAGTAAGAGAGATTGTGAGCTGTCTGGCGAACAATTTTAATGACTAGGGAAGGCTGTTATAAAAAATCCTTAGCTTTATGATCAGAAATATTAGTTTATACCAACCATTCCGTAGTTTCATTAAAATCTCGATGGGGCCAATGTTTAGCATGTCAAACTGCGTGTATATATTTATTATCTGCTCAGTTTCAGTGGGACCCAGCAAGGATTCCACTTCATATTGGAAGCCCAAAATTGGATTGGGTAGTTTCATAATGACCTTAAGCTTCGGATATATCGGTCGCTGCAATTCTGAAGGTAGTTTTGTAAAAACCTTTGAGAGTTTTCGATGATTGTCATAATCTGGTAACGGGGAGAAAGCAGTCTACGCGCAAAAAGAATAATTCGCAATCTCCATCCCATACAGGAACATCAATATCTAAAATTTGACCTGACATTCTAATAATCTTACGAGATCTTAAAAGCGTAAATTTATATATATTAAAATTAAGCGTGAAAATGTAAAGCATATTTACCCAATAAAATTTAAAACTAATAATGAAATGCTTACTAAAATCTGCTTCCACAGATGGAAATGACGAGATGAGCATCGATGCACGCAGAAAACTGAAGAAATCGGCTCCTCGAAATACTAACAGACTAAATGTGAAAGTTAGGTAGTGTAGCAGTGTACAGAAGTAGTCCAAGACACTTCAGGTCGGCTCTGATTGGCTGGCTGGTGTTCATTTGATGTGACGTCGAAACCAGAGGGAGGGTTGCTGTGTTATGTTGAAGATCTACGGCAACACCGTGGTGACTGGCACACGTAGAGTTCCAATAAATAGATGATCTATCCTTTTTATTAGTTGTGCAGCAACAATATTGGCGTGACAGAAAATAAAAGTGACTAATTGACTCAGCTTAAATGATGCTAGTCCAGAAGCCAGCGTGTGCAAACAGTCAATATGACGCGAGACTGCAAGCACACATAGTGCACAGCAGAAATAAAACGTGCTAATGACAAGCATGGTAAATGCACCGCGCTTATATGGTTTTGAAAACGAATGCTCGCACCCATTGGTTAACGGCAAATTTCGCTTGTTTTATTTGGTGCCGCGTAAATTAAATTTCATTTTCATTTAGGCAATATGTCGGCGAATTTTTCTTGAGCCTTTACATTTCTAAGGAATATTTGTAAAATGTTAATATAGTGGTACCTCGAGAAACGAGCAGTCTAACATACGAGTGTTTTAAGATACGAGCTGTAGCTCGGGCCATATTTTTGTTCAAGGTAGGAACCAAAATCAGAGATACGAACCGTATTTCCGGAGCGTCCCGCTAGTTGGCGCACAGGGTCGAGCATCATCCAAGAGAATCTCTCGCTCAATCGCACAGGTTACCTGCTTGAATCGAAGTATATCTTGTGCGCTGTACACATTTTTGCTTGATTTTTGCGTGAATACCGAACTTTTTTGTGTGTTATCATGGGATCGAAGAAAATGAATGCTAAGGTTAATGGTGACAGGAAGAAGAAGAGGATGTTGATAGAAATAAAACAAGAAATAATAGAAAAACTTGAGCGTGGCCTACGATGGATTGAACTCGCAAAGATTTATAACCGTAGTACATTGACAATTTGTACGATATTGAAGCAGAAAGATGCCATCAAGAGTGCTACACCAGCAAAATGAACCACAATTCTTTCCCAATTAAGGACAAATATCCACCAGGAAATGGAGAATCTTCTGCTCGTGTTGTTGAAAGAGAAGAATTTGGCAGGAAATTCACTGACGGAGACGGTAATATGCGAGAAGGCAGGGAGTATTTATGCCAACTTAGTGAAGATAGAACCATCTACTACTAACGAGGCATCAAAAGATCCGCTTAAGGCAAACCATGTCTGGTTTAATAATTTTAAGAAGAGAACTGGTATCCATTCAGTAGTGAGGCATGCGAAGCTGCGAGTGTGGATTTGAAAGCAGCCGATTTGCACATCCAAACGTTCGCTGTGCTTGTTTCCATGGCAGAAAAATAGTAATAATTTATTAAAAAAGCACATGGACACAGTACAAAATATGCCAACTCGATCCCGACTACCTTGACGAGTAGGTCGACGATGTTACTTTATTGGCCAAGGTGTTCAATATAACAGACGAGGGTTCAATATATTGAGGGCTTGGGAGACAAACGCGGACTTAAAGATAGCCTGCATCAATACACCGAGGGAACATGTTTGCGGTCATGGCAGAGCCTGCAACGCGCTATCAAGCAGCGCCTGACACCAGATCAGGAAAACAGGCTTACAGAATTGATGAGCCAGATGTCCCTAAGTAGCCGCACGCCTTCCGAGCTATACAGGGAGATGGAGCAGAAAGCCTCTGAATTCAACTTGCCCAAGGAAATCTTGATGCGACTATTCATACAGAAGCTTCCTCAGGCACTCCAAGAGATGGCTACGTTCCTGCGCAAATTAGTTGAAGTACAAGACGACGTTCTCCCGGCACGTCTAGACAAGGGGTGGAAGAAACACCACTGCAGCTCATCTGCCTCAGAGCAAGGTTATATCAACTCACGACTGTCCGAATCTCAATCTACATCATCATCAGCCCGAACGAATTTCACCAATGGGCGCCTCATCAGCCTACTCGAGAATCTCACCGTCAGGCCAAATTCGGCCACAGTCGATAATGTCAATAATAGACGCGAACAGAGCACGCGTGACCAGCGTCGACCACCTTCCCGAAACAGCACCAGGATGTCGACGTCCGGAGGCCGGGCCACAGTCCCACAGCTATCGGCGGAGTGGTGTCCGAATCACTGCAGCTATGGCCACTCTATACGCTACTGCCTCAGAAATGGCTACACATTCCCGCGCACAGACCGGACGTTCAATTGGGCGCGATCACCTTCGACAACTCAGGAGGATCCACCCATGGAAGGTTCGGAAAATTGGTAGGGTCAGACTCCTCTGCGGCAGTAGAGGCTGATCACCCCAAGATTGTTGGCCGCTCCACGTCTGATGGCTCAGAGCACGTTGCATTTGCGGTAGAGCGCAATCAAACTTTTGTCTTTACAGCGACGGCTCCAGTCAAGTGATGCTTCAAACGCCCAAATGCCAGCAACCAGTCCCATCGTCAGTTTCCACTAACAGCATCCTTTCTCATCCGTGACGCAAAATCTGGCGAATTATTTCTCATAGACACTGGATCAGATGTAAGCTAACTATGCCACAATTATTTCGAACCTACCCACCTAGTCAACACCAGCAGTCTTACCTGCGCTAATGGCTCCAACATAGCAAAGTTTGGGGTACGAGAAAACACGATCTCGTTCTCCAACTCAAAAAGATGTTTCAATTATCCTTTCATCATTGCCAATACGACAAGAAACATCATTGGACGTGACTTTCTCGAACACTTTGACCTTATTAATCGCCCAAGAACACGAGAGATACGCACTGCCGACAATCAGTTGCTATCATCAGCGCTAAAACATACGACTCGCGCCAAAGCAGTCTCATCCATACAGCTAATTCCTCCAGTTCCTCATGTACCACAACTGGACAATGTTCTAAAGAGACATGAGGAGATTTTCAAACCCATCTCCTTTAGAAACCACTTCCTCATCCTCCAAGAGCACGTCCATTAGCACCACACAAACATAAGGCTGCCGAGCAAGAATTCACCATGCTACGTCAAAAAGACATCTGTAAGCGATCCAACTCACCTTATGCGTCGCCTGTGGTAGTAGTGACAAACAGTGAACCAGCTAAATTTAGGCTGTGCGGGGATTATCGTATTCTCAATTCTTACACATAATCTGATTTGTACATCCTGCCAAATCCAGCTGACCTACTCAGACCCGCTATAAGTCAATCTGTGTTTTCAAAACTCGACCTAGTAGAAGCCAACTATCAAGTACCAATAGACAAAGACTCCGTTTCATATACTGCACTCAGATTCACCGGGGGTGGCACTCACGAATATCATTATATGCCTTTCGGCCATAAGAATGCTTCTCAAACATTTGAACGTGTAATGGACGAAATACAAGATGGTCTATCATTTTGAATTACATACTTAGATGACATCCTGGTATTCTCCAACTCAATCTCTGAATATATTCGGCATATTAACATTCTACTCACACGTCTAGCAGACTATGGCCATCTACTTCATGGCAACAAATGTGTCTTTGCACAAAAATCAATTGAATTCCTCGGTCATCAAATTTCCAAGAAAGGCATGACACCTATACCTGCTAAGGTTTGTGCAATTAAAGATCTACAGCCTCCGACCACCGTTCGAGCATTACGACGATTGTTGGGCAAGATGAACTACTACTCTCGATTCGTACTCTGCCTTGCCAAGATTCTTCACCTCTTCACAAATATCTCGTGCTAGAAAGCCATTTTGTCAAAGAAATCACAACTGATTCAGCTCAAGGTCAACGACATGCAGACTTACGAGGATGCCAAAAGGGCCTTATGCAAAGCGACCATGCTACATTCTCCTGATTGGTCTCAGCATTTTAAATTGATCACTGACGCATCCGTCGTTGCCACAGGCGCAGTACTTCAACAGTCCATCAATGGCATACACAGACCTATCGTCTTCTACTCGCAAAATCAACAACCTTACGAAACGCGATATGATACATTAGGGACAGAGTTACTCGCAATCTACCGGTCGATCCTACACTTCCACAACTATCTGGATGGCCGAAAGTTCAAGATCTACACCGACCACCATCCTCTACTCCCGATGCTAAGTGTAAATAAAGAGTATTTATATTCACGACGTGTCAACTCGCAACTTACACGAATATACGAGGGTGAATATGAAGTCAATCAAGTCAAAGAATCAGAAAACGTAGTTGCAGACTCCCTAAGCCGTCCTGCAGAACTCTGTGCATTTATCAAGTGTCCTTCACCTATAAGCACTCAGGAATTGCAAGCGGCACAGCAAGATGATCCATCACTTCGGACATTTGATGCCAATCGCCTGAAAAATTTGATTATGATGTTATTCTGCTGCAGTTTGAAATACCTGGTCATCCAAATGCCCAAAGTCCGGTTCACGCACATACACGTTGATCTGGTAACATTAACTGCCGTGAACAATATACGCTATCTACTGTTAATACGGGATCGCACCACTCGATGGTATGATGCCGTACCACTGCCAGACATGAAGTAAGATTTTGGCAGCAACATGGTCCAATCTACAAACGAAAAGTTTTTGATGTCTGCAAATGGTTCTTCGTAAACAACGACATGAATAACAGGATTCTAGCCAAACAAAGGCAGGGTCCTTATCCGGTGTTAGATCGACGTCTGAATTAAATAACTTTGGAGATAAATGGTAAAGCTGAAGCCGTCTCCAAACACAGATTATCCCCGGCCGACGTTGATAAAAATAACCCGCTGTTCTGAAAATCATTTTGTCATAAATGTCGGAAGATTCTTAATTGTATTAGCATTGGAAGGCAAAGACTAAATACATTGAAAAATGATGTTATGAATATCAACTGAAGTTTTTGCGAATTGGGTTATCAACGTTGATATTGGGTCCATAATCTAACAAATGTGAGCTTACATTCTAAGATTACCTGGTTTAGAATTTTAATCCAGATTAAAAATAGGTATTCCAATAATATATTAAAAGCGGTAGATGGTAATATTTCGAAGTATGTTTGCTCAATTTCGACAAATATTGTTTCCCTTAGGGTCACATATACAAATACTGGTTTTAGACAATCATTCCCTTAACTGTGATTTTAGCAACAATCTCTGTTGTTTTCAAGCAGTTTTAATTGAGATTTCTTGAACTGCAAATTTATTTGTAATTAATCGAGTTTTGTTTAATAATAATACACACTCGCGCGTAATACGTCGGTAACATGCAGAGGATTTATGTGATTTAACGCTCAAAGCCAAGATTTATATATTCTGTGTATTTAACTCCTTTATAAATAACTACTAACTGTTCTGCTAAGACATTCTGGATTTATTTATTGTGTTTATTGTGACTTTCCTTTTATGCGTAGATAGTAACTTGTGTTGACAATATATTATTTTGTTGCCATCTAGAGCACGGTCAATTTTGACTAATAGTAAATTTTAATTTAATTTGCAACAATGTGTACAATATACATATGATGATTCGACTGAGCCTTCTCTCATCACCCATTGGAAAAAAGTCTGAGTCAGATCATAAGCACGGCTCTCGACAGCAGCTACCAGGCATATGTCGGAATGGCATAGCATCGCTATATACACAGCTACCCCGAAAAACTTCTTATAATAACAACAATACTCCCTACATGTTATCTTTTATTCCGTGAAAGATCAAAGTGGTGTGCTTAATATATAAATGCATATAAATTTATGAAAATAAACTGAAATAATGATTATTGCACACTTTCCAATATGTTTCGGGGCTGCATAAATGTAATGGTCAGATTGATTTAAATAAATCGTTTCAAAATTTATGTCAAAAACTATTTTTTTCTATTAATTCAATATTCACCTTTCTTTGTGACAGCGTTGAGCTCATAATATTCTCCGCAATGTCTTTATGATCAGTTAAATTTGGAGATCGAGTAAAACGGAAATGTCTAAGAACCGTTTGGTGATACAATTATGCATTTTTAATGATCACCGTCTTTAAACCACCACAATAACGACCAACACAGTCCCAATAAAGAACGACAATCCGGTAACGACATTAATAATATGATTTAAATACTGTAATGGGGCTACAGAATAGAAGATAAACTATGACGAAAGGCAAATAAAGGATAATAAAGAAACTTGTGGTTGTTCAACATGGATTAACCATTACAATGTTGGCTTAGGCGGAATCTAAGGTCCGATAAAAACAAATCGTACATTAATTCTTCATTTTTTCTTATTTATTAGTGGAATATGTAGTTAAATAGAATAACATCTGTTAGTTATATCATTATCTATTTGTGCAGTGGTTGAAAATATCAAAGTAACCTCATTTGGAATTTATTCTGATATGCCCCTTTCTGATGGATGGGATGGATCTTAGTTTTGTTAACTTCTGCTGTACTCAAAACGAATATAGTTAATACCTTATTAAAATTAGCCAAGAATCACACAAAAAAGGATATACTTCCTTTGCCTGCCGACGGACAGACTTGCAGATTAAACGAACATTGGTTGCGCGGTTGCAGATACCAGGTTAACTTATGTATGCATACAGTCTTGATAGGAGCTCACCTAAATTTGAGCTAACGAGACAATAAACGCTTCATAATTTTCTCGTCAATCAGGCAACATTTAAGTGAACGATGTTATCCTACCTTCTTCCCTAATGATACGAATTTCTGCTTGATTAACCCTATCACATCCTTCACTAATAGATCACAATTCACGATGAATCAACTTACTATATTATATTACTTGAATCTTGAAATCCATTCACACAAAATCAAATGATTCTAAATTATTTGCATATCAATCTTGACTACAATAATTTATAATAACGGTACAGGTAGTTAATCGTCATGCTGATTACAATAGACAAAATTAAATTATTAATTTCTAAATAGAAAAACAAATTTGACTAGAACTGACAAAATCTATTTCGGCATGGAAGCCGAAAGTTTGTATATAAAAATAGCTGAATTATCTCCTCGTAACAAACTCTCTCTCTCTTAGACTAGGTTATTCTAGCTAGCTTGTAACATAAATGGCAAGAATTGTTCCAACATATGTAAACAAATTATATACATTTTGTCTACAGTTCAGCAAAAAATATCTATTTACACAGTATGTATGCTTAAGTTATGGCAGTCTAAATAATGTATAAATATTAGCAGCTAGTTTCTTAGTTATCAAATAAAAACACACAATATATCTACATATAATAAAATTTCGAACAAAATTGTTCCCCACGCTATTGTTCCGGTCTCTTAATTCATGCCTTATATAATGTAACTTAATATTCATAAGAAAATATATATAAAGCAGTTACAACCTCTATTATGTCTTGGTTGCCCTATTAATTCATGAATTATTTTCAATAAATTACCTAAATGTTTACTCACTATATGGTAATGATTCAATAGGTAATTTAATACTATATATCACTAACAAATTTATATTAGAAAAAATATTTTAACACTACAAGCACACTTTATTATAATAAATTTAGTTTTCTCGGCCTCTAGTCTATTACCCCTACATTTTTCTTTTTTCCGAACTTCCACTCTTCTGCTGTCCCAATCTAGTCACAGATATCTTTAAGTCTGCATCATGCTTAACAAAACTATTTCGCTTTCTTTGTCAGAATATGACGGAAATCAATGCAAGAGCAACATGGTTTGTGTCTTCACAACAAATATATGCTGCTTACATATATGGTGCGCAGAACAATCTTGTTATTGTTTATAGCCAGATCAGATTGTATAATGCTGTATTGATGTTCAGTCACCCCTTAAAAATTAAAAATAATATATTAATTGAAATACAAAATCTCATGACCTTGGTTTTTTTCCTGACTTATTAAGACCGATTCGATTAATAACATTACTTAACCTAAAGGCAATGGTCTGGTAAACCAGCGGTCATGAATTCGAGTCTAATCTGGGGCAATCGCAGCTTTACTGAACTTTCCTAGACCAGGATACACAATTCTAAACGATTACAGTAGATATAAGGAAAAATAAAGCTTATATTACTGATGGATAAAACGGTGTTTTAATTTCTCTATGAATTGGAAGAACTATTTGATAATTGGATATGTAACTCACAGCATGAAAACTATATTAGAATAGAATATCTTTATTTGGATTCAAACCACACATATTCCATCAAATATTATGGAATATTATGGATTTCATTGACCTTTCGAATAACCAGAAATCATAACTTGTCATTGACAGTGACGCATTGGTAAATTAATGTTAAAAGTAAAATCAAAAAAACTAAAAGATCACCTTGGTACACCGATTGATAACCTAATTCAATTACCTTTAACCTTTATGAATGCACTCTGCGTCTTTATAAAAAGAATTTCGAAGGATGAAAAATACCAGTCGTTATTCGAACGATCGTAGCTTAACCGTTGCCTAAGATAAGAAAGTCAAAGTTTGACAATGATTATAGATTAATTTCTATTATCCCCTCATTTCTAAAAATAAAAGAACGACTGATACTAGATTATTTAGAATTTATGTTACCGGTTGGTTTTGATACAAGTCAACATGGGCTTACGAAAGATCGATCGACAATTATTAACATACTGTCCATGGGAGAGCATGCAATTAACATCGATGAGAAAAATTTAGAAGTATTCATAGTCTTTATTAATATCAAAAAACCTCCTTACTCTAAATATATTGATGCTATTTTGAAGGCGATTAATTCTTCGAATGTCGATCCGAATATCTTAAGATTACTAAGGTCTTCTTTATACAATAGAAGAACGTGTATTGAAATAAATAATTTGAGATCAAGACCACTGAAATTAACAATTAAAGTTTCACAAGAATCAAGATTAGGTTCTTAATGGTCGAGTTTGCAAATTTTCTGATGATTTAAATATAATCTGACCAATAGCTCCAAAATATATTGAGTTCTCTAAAATTAGCATAACACTAGATTTGTATGACTTGAGAAGGTATTTAATATTATTAGGATTTGGAATAAACAGTATAAAGACGAAAGCATTAAAATTCGGTAATATGACAGAGTTAAATTTTGCTTATTTTTATGATCATGCAATTAAGGATGTTTTAGAGATTAAGCATCATCAATAAATGAA
The DNA here is from genome assembly GCA_029291075.1 of Eudiplozoon nipponicum. Classification (NCBI taxonomy): domain Eukaryota; kingdom Metazoa; phylum Platyhelminthes; class Monogenea; order Mazocraeidea; family Diplozoidae; genus Eudiplozoon; species Eudiplozoon nipponicum. Next base: position 105,263 of record JAQBSW010001110.1, read on the forward strand.
GGATTTAGGTATAACCTTTCAGTGTACAGCTTCTGCCTGGAGGCAGATTGAAAGAATAGTTCAAAGTACTAAGAACAGATGGGTGCTAATAATTCGAAATATTTTTTCTAATGATATAAATTTACAAATGTATATTAATTGGATTAGGCCGATACTGGTATATGCCGTCGCTACATGGAACTCAATGAAAAATTATTTTTCAAATAAGCTAGAAAATGTACCAATAAAAATTGTGAAATATATTAGCCCTGTATCCTGTACCATATATGCCAGCAGATTACAGTTCATATCATTTCAAACTTTATAGTTTCAGATGATGTGCTATTGTAGAGGCCCTTAGGTCACTACCATAAGGGAGTCTCTTGGATGCCAGGCCCGGAAAATCCATATATGCGGAATGATCATCTATCTTGGAACACTTAAGTTCCTCTGAACTATCTCTGAAGCTACAATCCTTAAGTCCGCTAGCCAACTGCTCTGTATCCTCAGTATTTAATAAACCAGACATGATATTATTAAATTACTTGTAATTTATATATTATATTAATTAAGTAAGCTTACCCGGATACGCTGATATCCACAAATTACTGAACTGGAATGATTGAGACCTTAAAACAAGTATTAACTTAAAATACCCAAAGCAAATTTGTGGTCCTTTTCGCTGATAATTAAAACAACAAAATGACGAGAAGATTACAAACTTTTATTGACAAAGAATCGGACATGGAACCACGCAGTGTCCCTCTTATGCAATTCAGAAACTCAGATCAAAACTCTCTCATTTTCTTCCACAAGACAAGTCCAAAACTTCGACAATATGAACAAAAGAACTTTCAAAAAATTTTACAATATTTTTCAAAAATTACAATATTGTTTTACGAAACCAGTGATAACATCAAATGTCCAAAAATAAAAATTGATTTATTTTTATATGAGAGGTTAATTTCTGTCCGATAATTAATTTAACCTCTACACTATTTTATAAAAGTATTACACTTAAATCAGTGGACAAGAGCCTACATGAATGCAATAAAAAAGATTCATGGACAAGATACTTGATCTAGAAATTTGGCCATCTCTCCTCCTTTGGTTGCAAATATTATTTAAAATTTATAAAATTTGAAATTAATTTCTAAAAAGGGCTTAAAAACACCTCCATCTAAGATTTCTATCAAATGTTTATATACTGAACTAGGAAGATTATACGACCCTATTGATCTTTCGAATTTTAATTATGAAAATAATTTCTCGTGGTTAAACAAAGGAAAAGGATATATGTGAACAACAAAATATCTTCTTGAATTTTTTATATCTACTATCCTTATTATTATATTGGAAAAGCTATGCATTGTATCATCATATTAGTTATCATTCCAAATAAAAAAATATTAGTTATTTTTCTCACTTATGCATAATAGTACATTCGAATATTACCTTGATATTTCCAACTACCGGGTCAGAGAGCCTCGATGATACATATATTACTTTTTATATCATCAATAGTTTTATAAATGTCATTAACTAAAAAGACTGTTTTTGCCCTTGTCGTAATAACTGTATCAATATTTGATACAGCATATGTAGTGATATTACTGCGGGATGTTCAGTAGTTGATAAATCCTATAACAAAATTATTGAGACTAACTTAATTATATGGGACTTAATAGACATAATTATGTGATGTGTAATCTTTTACTTATTGTGTACTTTCTAATATTATTATTTATTTAATGTAGCATCTGTGGTTTGAATCCAGATACAGATGTCCTATTCTATTCTATTCTAAAATGTTAAATTTGGTATCAGATTTTATGGGATCTTAATAATCTCAGGAAGTTCCAGACTGGTCTATCAATGTAAATATGGAGGTATTTAAGAATAATCGATGTAACTCACAGTTTTTCATCGAAAAAGAAGAAAATTTGCTCTGTAATGCTGCATAGTTTATCATGATTACCTCAACTCCATCAATTACACAGTTCACATATTCACTAATGAAAATCATGGACCACAAATTCTACCACACACTAGCTAATTTGTTCATATCGGAAACTCTTATTGACAATGATCCAGACTTTCCATGAAATAGCATAAATCTGGCATCTCCAGTTGCAATCCACAGTGAATTTTTTGCGCTGCAGCTCGCAAAACCTATCAGCACTGCTCTATTTTGCTTCACGCGGTATGACATATCCATCCGGATTTCAAAGGTATATTTTTTCTTAAACAATAGGCGGAAAATTAACTAGTTACTTAACTGAATTCGAACTCCGCCATACAGAACTAATCGAGCCTGGCTGGGAGATATCTGTCTCCTTTTTGATGATTTATCGAGAGGAGACAGGTGTAACGGATCAAATTTTTTTAATCGACACTTCGTAAAAATAAATTTTAAAATAAATTCACTGGACCAGTTAAACCGTGCGCTTCTGTAAACCAATTACGTGCGACTTCGAATCTTTATACGCACAATTACCACGCAACACACTCTGCTCTGCTGTCCAGTTACAAATGCTGTCGCTTCTGCACTGAATATCTACGCCGGCAGTCCTACTTTCGTTTTATTCGCTGTGACACTAACCCGGCTAGTAATCGTTCACGTCAATAATCTTTTTCTTACGCATCGAGTCAAATGTAATCAATCATCTATTCATATGATTTCTACAAATGCCGGCCATCTCTGTGACGCGACATATTCTTCTGTTTCATCGTTAATAACCGTTTTTTTTCAGGAATCTACGCTTACAGATATTATACCGAAACGAATCAATAGGAAATTATGTAAACCAAGAATTAAACGAGATAATATAATAAAGTGTAGTCTTATCAATAATATTAAACAAATGAGGTTAGATTTGATTGATAAAGAAATTAATTCATCACTGCTGAATATCCGTCAAAGATCAGAACGAATTATTTTGGCCAAAATGAAGAGTAATCCTAGACTAGGATACAAACTCCTCACAGATTACAGTAAATATAAGGAAAAGTTAAAGCTTATATTACCTGTGGATAAAACTGAGTATGAATTTCTCTGTGAATTGAATGAAGTATTTGGCAATTTGATATGTAATCCACAGAATGAAAGAAATTTCATGGAACTACCTGATCCTTTCGGAAACCAGGAACCAGGACTTGTTATTGACAGTGATGAATTGATAAAATTAATGTTAAAAATCAAATAAAAAAACAAAAAGATCACCTTGGTATTTCGATTGATAACCTGCTTCAATTACCCTTAACATTTACGAATGCGCACTGCAACTTTATAAATAGAATTTTGAAGAATGGGAAATTACCAATCGATATACTAACGATAGTAGCTAAGCCGTTGCCAAAAGTAAGTAAGCCAACGTGCGCCAGTGATTATAGATTAATCTCTATTATCCCTTCGTTTTTTAAGATAATAGAACGATTGATACTAGATCATTTAGAATGTATGTTGCCGGCTGATTTTGATTAATGTCAACATGGCTTTACGAAAGATAGATCGACAACTACTAATATGCTTTCAGAATCGAATAGAATAGAACAGAATATCTTTATTTGGATTCAAACCACACATGTTCCATCAAATAATAAAATTAGAAAATGTACAATATAAAAAGAAAGTTCAGCTGTAAAGAGTGATAGATTCTTCATCAAAATTAGAAAAATTTAACGTATAATTCGAGTATAATAGTTTGTAAGAAAAAAGGTAACCATGAATAATAATTGATTGTCATGCATTGTTGATTAACAAGATGATATAATGCATAACATTTCAGTTTTAATAATACAAAATTTGAAGATAGAATCTCGAGAAATTATGTTGCTGAAAAACAATTAATCCTGTCTTTTATTTAACCATGAGAAAGTATTATCATAATCAAAATTAAAAATATCAGCAGGATTGAACACTTTTTCTAGTTCGGTAGATAAAAATTTAAAAGACATTTTAGTTGGAGGCGTTTCTCTAAGCCCCTTTGGCAATTGGTTGTAAATTTTGTAAATTTTCGAAAAAGAGAATAACTTGCTCGCAACATTCCCCACCAAAGGAGGAGATATTGCCAAATGTCCAGATCTAGTTCCAACTTCATGACTCTTTCTTATCGGATTCATATAGGCACCAGTCCACTGGTTCAAATGGAAAACTTTTATGCAATAGCACATCCTCCGAAACCATAAAGTTTGCAGTGATACAAACTGTAATCTAGTGGCGTATATAATGCAGGAGATAGGACTAATTTGTTTCACAACTTTTCTTTGTACAGCTTCAATCTTATTAGACAAACCCTTTGTTAAAGGATTCCAAGTAGCGGCAGCATATTCTAGTATCGGTCTAATCCATATTATAAACATTTAAAATTTTATTTCATGCGATATAATATTTCTATTTATTAATGCCCATCTGTTCTTGGCACTGCCTACTATCCTTTCAATATGTCTCTCAGCAGAAGCCGTACAATGAATAGTTATGCCTAAATCCTTAATTTCTTGCATAAGTTTAATCTCAAAACATCATTAATCTCAGCATCATGAAAATAAACATAATTAAAATCTGTTCTGTTACCTATTTTTAAAGCTCTCGTCTTTTTACTGTTTATTCTCAGCCCTAGTGTTAACAAATATCTACTTAAATCATACAAATCTAGTGTCACATTATTTTTGGAGAATTCGACATTATTTGGATCAATTGGAAAGATTATTTTCAAATCATCAGCGAATTTGCAAACTCGACCGTTAGGGATCTTAGTTTCCAAATGTGCAAATACAATTTTAAATAAAATTGGCCCCAAACTTGATCCCTGTGGAACTCCACTTGTTACCCTTTTCGATTTAGATATCAAATCGTTTACTTGAATACTCATTCTTCGATTATATAAATAGTATCTAAGTAATCTAAAAATATTCGCATCAATATTCAATAAATTAATCCCATTCAAAATAGCATCAAAAGATATAGAGTCAAAAGCTTTTGAGATATCTATAAATAAAATTAATGCATCTAACTTTTTCTCATCTAATATAATTACATGTTTCCACATAGAGAGCATATTAGTAGTTGTCGACCTGTCTTTCGTAAAGCCATGTTGGCATATATTGAAATTAGCCGGCAGCATACGTTCTAAATGATCAAGTATCAATCGTTCTATTATCTTCAAAAACAAAGGGATAATAGAGATTAATCTATAATCACTGGCACAGGTTGGCTTACTTACTTTTGTCAAAGGTTTAGCTACTATTGTTAGTATATCGATTGGTTATTTCCCATTCTTCAAAATTCTATTTATAAAATTGCAGAGCGCATTCATAAAATTTAAAGGTAATTGAATTAGGTTATCAATCGATATACCAAGGTGAACTTTTTGTTTCTTTGATATTATTTTTAACATTAATTCTATCAATGCATCACTGTCAATAACAAGTCCTAGATCCTGGTGTCACGAAGGATCAGGTAGATCAATGAAATCGCTTTTGTTCTGTGGATTACATAACAAGTTGCCAAATACTTCATCCAATTCACAGAGAAATTCATAATCAGTTTTACCCACAGGTAATATAAGATTTAATTTTTACTTATATTCATTGTAGTCTGTGAGGAGTTTGTATCCTAGTCTAAGATTACTCTTCAGTTTAGCCAAAATAATTCTCTCTGATATTTGACGGATTATCAGCAGTGATATGCTTTCTATGTGGAAACATGTAATTACATTAGATGAGAATAAGTTAGATGCATTAATTGTATTTATAGATATCTCAAAAGCTTTGGACTCTATATCTTTTGATGCTATTTTGAATGCGATTAATTTATTGAATATTGATCCGAATATTTTTAGATTACTTAGATACTATTTATATAATCGAAGAATGAGTATTCAAGTAAACGATTTGATATCAAAATCGAAGAGAGTAACAAGTGGAATTCCACAGGGATAAAGTTTGGGGCCAATTTTATTTAAAATCCTATTTGCACATTTAGAAATTAAGATCCCTAGCAGTCGAGTTTGCAAATTCGCTGATGATTTAAAAATAATCTTTCCAATTGATCCAAATAATGTCGAATTCTCCAAAAATAATATGACACTAGATTTGTATGATTTAAGTAGATACTTGTTAACATTAGTGCTGAGAATAAACAGTAAAAAGACGAGAGCTTTAAAAATAGGTAACGGAACGGAATTTAATTATTTTTATTTTCATGATGCTGAGATTAATGATGTTTTGAGATTAAACTTATGCAAGAAATAAAGGATTTAGGCATAACTATTCAATGTACAGCTTCTGCTGAGAGACATATTGAAAGTATAGTAGGCAGTGCCAAGAAAAGATGGGTACTAATAAATCGAAATATCTTATCAAATGATATAAAACTTCAAATGAATATAATATGGATTAGACCGGTACTAGAATATGCTGTCGCTACTTGGAATCCATTAAAAAAGGGTTTGTCCAATAAGATAGAATCTGTACAAAGAAAAGTTGTGAAAAAAATTAGTCCTATCTCCTGCACTATATACGCCACTAGATTACAGTTTGTATCACTGCAAACTTTATGGTTTCGGAGGATGTGCTATTGCATAAAAGTTTTCCATTTGAACCAGTGGACTGGTGCCTATATGAATCCGATAAGAAAGAGTCATGAAGTTGGAACTAGATCTGGACATTTGGCAATATCTCCTCCTTTGGTGGGGAATGTTGCGAGCAAGTTATTCTCTTTTTCGAAAATCTCCAAAAATTATAACCAATTGCCAAAGAAGCTTAGAGAAATACCTCCATCTATGATGTCTTTTAAATTTTTATCTACTGAACTAGAAAAAGTCTACAATCCTGCTGATATTTTTTATTTTGATTATGATATTACTTTCTCATGGATGAATAAAAGACAAGGATAAATGTTATCGGATACAGATTTTCTTGAAATTTTATTTTCAAGTTTTGTATTATTAAAATTGAAATGTTATGCATTATATCATCATGTTAGTCAACAATACATACAATCAATTGCTAGTCATGGTTCTCATTTTTTTGCATAATGTTACACTCAAATTATACCTTAATTTTTCCTATTTTGATGATGTATCTATTATTCCTTACAGCCGAACTTTCTGATATTGATATATTTATTGTACAGTACAACTAGTGAGATTTACTTATCTACATGAGACTAATTGCACATTTTTATGTGATGTGATATCTTTTTTTTATATTGTACATTTTTCAATTTCATTATTTGATGGAACATGTGTGGTTTGAATCCAAATAAAGATATTCTATTCCATTCTATTCTAAGACCATTCTTGCCTTCGAACAGCCATTAACACAGCCTGATTCATTTTTCTACTTATTCACATGCATATGCTCAAAATATAATCATTGTCTAATAAAACATATAATTTCATTGTCTAGCAGGACTGGCGAACATCCATATTCTATCAAGACTCAGATTCATAAAGCAGTTTCGAGGAATGTTTTAGGTTTTATTAAAGGTTAAACAGTTTTACTGTCTAAATTATTTTTTGCATTACTAAACGCGTTGTATGATATTCTAGTTAGAGTGTTACAGTGGTCATTTCGTTTTAAATTTGCAGCTCAATTTTTAAAATATTATTCATGACTGCCCATAGATTTAACACTATAATTTAAAAAGACAACTTCAATAATTTAAATATTTGTGTTGGAAGTGTTATAATTTTGTTCACAGTTTTTTTTGTAATAAAATTTTTTCTAGTCTTAGATTATCTTTAAAAATTATATGCTTCAATTGTGTGTGTTTTAACATCATATTCTAAAAAAATATATTCACGTAGTTGCTGCTTAATCATAATGCCTTTGGAAACCTTTGAGGAAGAAGGACTCGAAAATCTGCCTGATTTAAGAATAGCGCAATGGGTATTTAGGGCAAGCCTTGATAGTACCCCATCTGCTCTAGCAAAGCAACTTAAAGAAAAAATAATAAAGGTTGTCAAAGATGAAAGTGAGTCAAATAAAATTTATTTACTATTCTTTGTTTTAGTCAAGAATATTTAGTTTTGTCTGTTCATTATTTTTTCCTTTTGTTCTATTCCATAATATAAAATATTAGTTGCGTAGAGACTCTTTGTTCACTTCCATAGGAGAGCCCCTGAGACGCCAGGCTCGGCATGCAATATGGGCGGAATGATAACCAAATTTAGAACAATTATATTCCTCAGTGCTCTCTCTTGAGCTAAATTTCTTTAGCTCATTCAATTGGTCTTTATCCATTGTATTAAAATAGCATTTATTACAAAAAGCGCGTAAACTGACCGTCTCTGATTATCACAACATGCCCTTCCGGAAGTTAAAACGTTGAAAATAATATCCACGATTATTACCGGAAACCAACCGTAATATCCATTTGAATAATATTTTTTAGACAATTTCAATAATTTATTGTCAAAATATCGCTTTGTTTTATATCTTTCAAGAAACTAGGTAAGTCTAAACCACAAATATGCAAATTACGAATCATGCAACTCAAAATCTCAAGAAGAATGAGTTATAAATAAAACAAAGACAAATATTTTCAATCATTTGATTAAAGACTATTTCAAAAAATACAAAACAAAAAACTTTGTGAAACCAACGGTAACATCAAATATCCAAAGATGAAAATTGATTTACTTTATACGGGGAGTTAATTAATGTCTCATAAGCTAATTGACCTCTGCATACACCCTCATATTTAAGATGCTTACTCACATAATGAACTGAACATTTTCCGATTTGCTGACGACTCTTCTAGAACGCGTATCAACATTTCGTGTCTGTACTTTGCTTTCGTCGATCTCATTATTCGGTTCTCTTTGTTTTATTCTGCACTTTTTTTCATAAATTATGGAGTCAGATCTCTCCTTAGCTTCTTGGTGTTTTGTTTTTTCGGTGCCATTTCTATAAATGCATTGTATCAGTAATATGATTGAATTTGAATGGCCCTTTTGTAAGACGGAGTCAGAAAATTTGGTCTGTTCTCGTTAGTTATGTATGTATGTGATGTTAGGTTTAAATCTGAAGTATCATATCGTTTATACCTAGGACTTCTAGACTTGGTTGGAGCTAAACGACTCATTTTGTCTCTCAATGCTCCTAAAAACTGGTCTGCTGAAATAGAGGTCCAAATAAGACAAATTGGAGCGTCTATTAGTAGATGTCCAGGTAATCTCAATGGCTTTCCATGAACAAGCTCTACTATGGATGTTATTAACTGTTATCTGTATTTGTTTCGCATTGCTAGCAAAATTATAGGCAAATCATTTATCCAACTGAATCCTCCAGTGCATCGTAATAAAGCCTTTAGATCTGGGATTATATGAAAATGTGTCTTATATCCCCATGACATTCAATTATCTTATATTTCAGCTGTAAACTGACTACCACGATCACTGGTCACCCTTGCTGGTACATAATATCTTGACACCCAATTATGCAAATACATAAGTAAGAATTTGTGAGCTGACATATACTTAAGGATTGCTACTTCAATATAACGATTGAAACGGTCAACCAACGTGAATAAATACCTCTGATCAGGGATTTCAGGCATTTTTACATCATTGATGTGTACACGCATAAAATACCCCGCTGGTATGCGAATCGTATCATTTTTATTTTAGTGTTCCGCCAAACTTTACAGCCTTGACCAAAGCTCTTATGTCCTTCAACATCTTTGGCCATACATATCTATCAGTGACCAACCTGATAGTTTCCTTAATGGAAGGGTGACCAAATTCATGTAGCTTTTGAATTGCCTTATACATTAATTCCAATGGCACATAGAGTCTAGGTTGGGTTCTGGAGATTGCAAACTGTGACCACTTACCTCTGCCCTTCTTGCGTGTATACGCCGACATTTTAGCTATCACAGCTACTAAAGGATAAACAACCTGTGCTTCCATAAAAAATACAACAGCCGGTGAGTGGCTCAGACTGGATCAGCTCTTAGTCGGATTTGTGTTGTTTATTGGGTGTCCACCCCCACATTCTCTTTTCCCGTGATATGAGAAATGGTGAAATGACATTCTGCGATTTGGGTTATTTGTGAATTCACTCGCCGAGAATAATTAAGGCTGTTCGTCTTACCTAGGATATATATTAACGGCTTATGATCAGTCAATATCGTGAATTTATGTCCATCCAAGTGGTGCTCGAAATGTGGTACTTAACCATAAACCGCTGATAACTCCTCAAGCATGTCATATCGCTTTTCACGATCTTTGGGTTTTGTAATGTAGAATCCTATCGGCTTAACGAAATCATTGTCTCTCTGATGTAGCATTGTCTCTATGGCTATACCAGAAGCATCTGTGACCAGCTCAATCGGCTTTGTCCAGTCCATCGGTGATAATGTGGAGATTTGGCTTAACAAGTATTTTGTCCTATAGAATTTCTCCTTTTCATCTTCGATAAAGTTAATAGGCCAGGACTTCTTGATCGTGCTCCGTTCACGAACCAAATGTCGAGTTACCGACCATAAAATTCCAGCTAAATCTGGTATGAAACTACGACAATGGCTTATCATCCCAAAGAGTCTAAGCAGTTGGCGTACATTTAGAAGCTCTGGCATATCTCTGATAGCTTGGACCTTATCTTCCAAGGGTTTATCCACTCCTTGTAAATGAGGTGTCCAAGAAATTTCGCAGTTGAGCAACCGATCTTCCTATCCTTTGGCTTAAAATCAAACCCAGTGTTCCAACTTGGATAACACGGCATTCAAGTGCTCCCGGTCTTCCTCATTGGGTTGACTACATATAATGATGTCAACTATGTACTCTAGCAAATGGAGTCTTGAAGAACTTCCTCCATCAGAAGCTGTCATGTCTGACATACATTCTTCAACCCATAAGGAATAAATAAAAATTCATGCGATCTACCTCCAGGAAGTCAAACTGCGGTGAGCGGTGTAGATTCTGCTTCTATAGTTACTTGATAGTACGCTTTCTGCACATCCAACAGAGTGTTAACCTCATACCCCATTATATTCATGAGCAAATTATTCTGGTTCGGTAGAGGATACGAATCGTCTTTTTTACCAAACTTAATAGACGATTATTACTAATCACCATCCATTGTCCCGGTTCAGGTTTAGCGACAACCATTATTGGATATGCGAAGTTGGAATTTGAACGCCTACAAATGGTTTCGCTTAATCGCTTAAATTCTTCGATAGCGACTTGTTGCTTATGCTATGCTAAGGGTTGAGCCTTCCTCAAAGAGTGGCTCTTAATCTAAGAGGCAATTCTGTTATGAATATGCAGTTTCCAACTTCCTTACAGATTAAGCAATCATTGGATGTGCGGGTTGAGGTAATATTTATTTGAATCAAGTTTGCGAGCTTGAAGTAAATACTAATTTCATTGTATTACACCAGTCCACTTACTACAGCAAAGCTACCGCCAGTCGCACGCACTGATGCGTTTTGATCTTCTGTGATCATGAGAGTACGACGGCATACTGACAAGGGAGGATAAAACCGCAAAAATACATATGAAAAGCAAAATAACATATGCGGCTCGCACCTCTAGTAGTCTCAAATACATTGTACATGAATGACGGCTGAAAAATTTTATATATATATATATATATATATATATATATATATAGTACCAAGTGTTTTAGACCTACGTTAGGACTTAACATCTGAAATTTTAATATGCGCACATTAAAACAACTTGAACACCAAGCTCTTCCACGTACGTTGGATAAATTAGGAATCGATGTATGTTGCGTATCGGAAACCAGAATACAGGATCCTATGTGCATTACAATATTAGCTGCACCATCCTTATCTACGCGTTATTGGCTTCAAACATCTGTTTACACGGAATTTTCTCAAGCCGATAAATGGGTCGTTGGTATTGTCCTTAGTGCATGAGCTGAACCATTGCTTAATTTAATGGATCCGTGTAAACAGCTGGCTTTGCCCTGCACGTTTAAATACATCTACTAAAATCATTGCAAAATATCGTATTCAACGCTTTCTTTTCATTGTATCTGCATATTCTCCTACCGATGCAGCACAGACGAATGCAAGGACGTATTTTACTCCGTACTAAGTAGAGCACGAAATTCTGATGTAGCCTTGGTTTTTCATGACATGAATGCTCATGTTGGGCACTTAATTAACGCAAAATTTAATTTAGATGGAAGATACACTTTAAACTCGATGCGCAACGATAACGGTGAATGGCTTTTGAATAGCTGAACCAAGATAAGTTCCAATGTGCACAATGCAGGTACTACTGTATGTGGCATTGCAGGCCCCCGTATAAATAATTATTGATTCTCTGTAAAATCTATGGAGATACCCAAAACAAGGCGTCAAATTCAACCTGACTCGGTTCACATTAATACTCGTCGCAATGTAAGACCCAAAGCTAAGCGCAGCCTAAATGTCGATCTATAATTCTTTTGGCCGAGAAATGCTAGAGAAATGGAACGAGCGTTCGCGTCAGGTAATTGTCTCTGTTTGTTTCAACTTATTCGTGCAACAGATCCGAGATAATTAAAAGTTAGCGAATTTGTAAATGATAATAGTAACCTTTTAATAACCGATTAAATAAGTCTTCTTGATAGGTTAGCTGAACACTTAACAAATCAATTTTCTCGGGCGCCTGCGTCCTTTCCGATTCCTAAAAGCATGTCTGCATCAACAATGTGGAATGTTATTTTTGAAGAACGATCAGTATTAGAAATACGGTATGCAATCCTATCTATTAAACGTCGCAAATCTGCAGGCCCTGATGATTTACTTCCTGGATTATTTAATGATTTTGGTGATATAATTTCGAGAGCATTGACTAACCTTTTTCGTACTATATCGAATGAGGAGCCTATACCACCTGATTGGAATGAGTCGACCATCATTCCCATCGTCAAGAAAAAGCAATCGTAATTCGTGTGATAACCACCGTAGCTTGACTTCAGTCCTGTCTAAGTCATTTGCTCATGTTATTTCACGTTGTCTTAGCGCTTTACGTGAATCAAACACTAGAGAATAACAGGCCGGATTCCACTGAGGGCGAGGTTGCATGGATAATATTATTTCGTTAAGAAAAGTTCTTGAACAGCGACATTAATATCGCCGTCCATCAATAGCCGTCATTCTAGACTTCAAGGGTGCATTTGACTCAATGGATCGCAATGTCTTATTCAATATTCTGTCGAAAATTTGTGTGCCCACACAATTTGTTAATACAATACGCGCCCTCTATACAAATAATTCTAGTCGCGTTAAAGTCTACAACGAATTAACGCACAACATTACCACTAGCAATGGTTTTAGTTGAGGCTATCCACTTTCCCTCTTTTTTTCCTTTGTAATCGATGCTATTAGGAACACTCTTTCACACATTCAGGATGCAGATGTTGAAAGTATCTCTGGCGTTAAACTAGTCGATCTTGACTATGCAGACGATTTATTACTATTATTAGACAATCGAGATTCTTCGCAGGCCATATTGAATAGATAAACAGACGTTCCGTCTTTCGGAATGACATTCGCGCCCTCTAAATATAGGATACTTTTGCAAGATCACCTACCACTCACTCCAAATATGCGATTGCAGAGTGAATAAATATACATAGTTGACAGGTTTACATACATTAGGTGTTTGAACAATGACTCAGGCAGTCTGAGAAGGTGAATATGAGAATCACGAAATCTATAGTAGTTATCTCAAACCTTCGTCATTCATGGAGAAACCCAAGTATTTCACTCTCTTCAATTTCGTGTTTACAATACATCTGTACGCGCCGTTATATTACTCTAGTGAAACTTGACCCCTTAGAGTTGATTTTTAAAGCTTACTAATGTTACACCGCCATATAACCATAAGAAGTGAAAAAAGTATATAAGTGAATTTAGACAAATTATTAGTGAGATTTACGAGAGAGAGAATTTATCAGGATAACTAACTGAAATGTGAGGCAAACCAAACCTCACCACAACAATTATAGCCAAGTTGACTGGATATGACATCAGCAATACAGCTTCCTTGTGGATTTCGCTGTATCACGTCATAAATTTCGTGCTTTACTTAATAAGGAGCTTAATTCGGAGTAAAAAGCGTCCTTGCTTTCTTCTGTGCTGCAATCGGTAGGAGCATATGCAGATACAACGAAGAGGCAACGATGATAACGGTTTTTTGCTTTGATTTTAGTAGATGTATTTAAGCGTGCCGCACACAATCGACTATTTAAAGGGATCCATTCAATTAAGTAAGCTTCAGCTCGCGCGCTAAGGGCAATACCAACGCCCCATTTACCGGCTTGAGAGGACTCTGTGGAACCAGATGTTCGAAGCCAATAACGCGTAGATAGGGATGGTGCAACTAGTTCTGTAATACACGTAGGATCCTGTATTCTGGTTTCAGATACGCAACATATGTCGATTTCTAATTTATCCAACGTACGAGCAAGAGATTCTTGCTGTCCAAGTTGTTTTAATGTTCGCACATTAAATGCGCCTACGTTAAAACCTAACTTAGGTTTAATGAATGATCGTCTACAAGAACCATTTTCGAAATTTGGCAACCTGGTATTGGGCTCAGTGTTATGATCTAAACCAACCATATTTATAGTATCTAAAATAGTGTTATTGTTAGATTGTGAAGAGGAAGGAGAAGGAAAGGAGGCAGAATCGGAAATAAAGGTGCCTGCAGTAGCCTGATTTCGCTTATCCACCCTGTGCGGCTCAGCAGATAAAGCGACCCTTTTTATACTGCGCGTCGGCCGATGCAGTATGTAATTATTGTAAGTTGTACTTGTTATGGTTATATGTGGACTGTAAAAGAACACTAGGTCGCCCATTCCAAGTGATGGTTTGTATTCGGAGTTTTCCTTCTCCTAGATAGTCTGCCAACCAAGGCTGATGAGTACTATCTGCCCAGATGCCAGTTGCCAAAGTTTCCTTCAGTAGCCGAAACTTGCCCTTCACGTCTGGAATGCTTGCTCTCATTCCGTCACTACACATTTAGCAAAAAAGTTACAGTGTAGTTACACCAAACTCGAGGCTTCACATGAAAAGGGATGATGGCTGTGTCCCTTTATGGCCCGGCAAGGTTCATGCTACCAATCCCGGCTTGACTAGCTTGAGCCCGCCGGTCGTGAAGCCGGAAATTCTATGGCTACGGGCCAACATTAGTTACTATTGTTTAAATCAAGTCTGCGAGCGTGAAATAAACACCAGTTCCGTTGTATTTGGTGTTTATTGGTGTTTATTTCAAGCTCGCAAACTTGATTTAAAGAATTGTTACCACCACCCGCGCAAACGATTATTGTTTATTTAGTTACTATTGGCGTTATTTTAATACTGTATTCTTTGAACTGTTTTAATAATCTCACTCTCTATAAAACCTATTGCATACAAGATAAGGTTAGGTAAACCGGAAATTGAGCATTACTGCAATATAATGAAAATGAAGATTTAGTTGATCATTCTACGCATCTGGAAAAGTAATTAGAAAGTCGAGACATCATAGATAGGCGTTTATGTCAATCCATATGATTTGCTTATATATATATATATATATATATATATATATATATATATATATATATATTATGTGGATGTCATTTTAGTGCATACGTGCGAGTTTACGAGAAGAGGTATTAAGACCGGATATTGGAGCCATACAAAATTACTTTAGGAAGTAAAAAAATATAATTAGATCTTTCTTAAATGAGGATATTACATTTATCCCAAGTTGATTTTCTTTGAGTATGGTGTCAATTCTAACGATGGAACTGAAAAAGTAGTCCCGAAAATTTGAAAAGAACTGGAAAAACTTGGCTATACAGCATTGTAAGACAATCGATTTGTGGACAGCTTCAGAATGATGGGACCGGTGAGAATCAATGCACAATATGTGCACCTGGAAATGTAAAGGAATCAAGATTTTACCGAACTATGAGTGCTATCAATTGTCCCGCAATAGACTACTGCGGAAACGACATGACAGACGACAGCATTGCGAAAGGAACATGACATTTAAGGGCCTCATTTCCTGTCATGGATATTGTGCCAACAAATATAAGGCATATTATCTATCTTATCTCTTGAGGAATGGATGAAGTGTGTACTTCCTTTTAAATATTGTTTTGACTGTTGCAAAAGCCAACTTTGAGACTGAGACCGCTCCAAGTGTCTTTTCTAGGGCAGACGTGATGACAAAAGAAAGTCCTTGCAGAAGTGAACGAATTAAGGTGAATCAATCAGCACGATGATAGAAGCAGCCTTCGAGCCGCAATATTGAATATAAAATAATAAAAATTTCTTTTTTTACTAAATAGACGCTTTTCATACGAGCAAACTCTTATAAATAATTGATTAGAATAGAGCTTGTGCGCCGAATAGAAGAACGGTTTCTGACGGATTGGATTGTGTACACAAATGAACACTGACTGTGGAGTTAAGAATAATTAAGTTTCGGCTGGATGGCACTTATAATAAATTCTCAGCGAATCCACATTGATGACCCAACGAATATAAGTGATGTCAGCATTAACAACGTTAGCTTTATTACAGGCTGTGACATAGGTAGTTATAAATTCAAATATAATAATTCGGGAATACTCTCGTTTTTCCTATTTTTGGTCGCACGGAAGCTATGCAGTTCTCTGAGTCGTAACAATTTACACACAAAATCAACTATTTTGCATATTAAAATTGTGATTGCTTCCAAAAGCTATAGGATGTGTCATCTATCCTTGAGCGCCATTGGGTCATTCAAATGCTTTAATTGTAAATCAGTGCCAAAACTGCACATGAGCTTGGGGTGTAGATTGGGCAGTGACAATTGTACTTATTGACCTCAAATTCTGGTAAGCAGACGACGATTGTCATCGGTCTAGAACGCGAAAGTGTGCCACAGATGCTCTAATGGTTCAATTAATGGATCTGATCAGACTTTTGTGTGCCCGAATCTGATTAAAATTTCGCTTCATGCAACCGCTTGTATTCGAACTGAATATTCGTGAACGAAAACGGTTACACATGCACGAAATATATTCAGTGACGCCTATGATTTTACTAAGCCACCTAAAACCAAAGCCGACAAAGTACCAAATAAAATATGCGAGACTATATATGTGCAGTCTTGGCAAGCATAGGCTTTTCTTATGATGATAAAACATGAGGATTTGTTTGAGCTTCCTACTAGCATCAAATCTTCAAAATATGATTTTGAACTGCTAGACTAAGATTTGATCGAAACGTGATCCGTAAGCTTCGAAATCAGTTTTCTGCCATCGATGCGGCATATGAGAATCAATACTGGCTTAATGGTTGCGTTGAAGTGTAATTGCGTATTCGATTTATACGCGAAGATTCAAAATATAAGCAGTGACTTTTCTGGTAGGACGTACAAGGATTATCAACTTCTGATGTGCAACTTTTCAATTACTTCCAATTTCTCTTAATTTCGCGGCATATTTGACACGTCGACGTTAGTAAAAGAAATGACCCTTAGTCTTTTATCCAAGATAGACATGCAAACTAATACTCTTCCTGATGTGGTAGAATTAAAATGCCACTAAGCTCGATAAACCGCTGAATTTCTGAAGTTTGATAACATACATGTTCAGAAGGATCTGCACAAGCTTATTCCAGCCATCTTGAGGAAGGTATTTGCCTGAAGTGAGTGGAAGTGTGCCTTAGTGGTCCCCATCCACAAAATAGATGACATTGGTACTCATACCAACTACCCTGGCATCAGTTTTCTCTGTGCTGTATCAAAGTTAGTTGCTGCTATTATTTTCAGAAGAATTTGCTAATAGGACAAAATCAGACAATTTTGTTGCCAAAGAACGGGATGCATGGATTAAATACATGTACACCTCTGTAATCTTGAGTTGAGCCACTGATATCAGTGGCCCTGCATCGTTAATTTTCTACACTGTTCAGCCGAATACGATTCTGTTGCATGCAAGATGTTATGACGAGCTATACATGACAATAATATACTGCGTAAAATGGTTTGATTGGTCGTCTTTTATAATAACACATCTGACTTTGTTCGCACTAGTAACGGTCTTCATTGGCCTTTTACATCTGGCTCTGGTGTTCGACAACGATATTGTATTGCTCCCGCCCTATTAAATATACTGTCTATGCAGTCTGCAAATGTAACTGCAATTCTCCCTGCATTAGAAACATAGGCTGTGGTAGCCACCTTGTCCACTAATCATGATACGAGGCTCTAGTGTAGTTAGAAAATATCAGAACGAATGGAAGCATTTAGTTTATCTGTCAAATAAATGAATTATCTGCATTAATTAAAAACTAAATATCTTTTGTTCTAGGTTTATTGCTATATTACCTTATTTTTACATTATCTTCAATGTTCTTGTTTCTGTTGCCTTATATGTATTGTTTGTAGACATGGCTCCATACTGCGCTATTCTCGAACAAGAGTTGGGCCTCTGTGTTGAATTGCCTATTGTACAAAAGATGAAAGAGGTCAACGCTCAAAAACTGAAAGAAATGGACGATAAGGCCAGTGATGCGGAGCAAAATCTCGGCGAGACGGAGGTGCGAGATGCCATGATTGAGAAGGCTCATTACTACAGTCGAATTGGAGACAAAGTAAGGGCTATTTCTTTAAGAATCGCGAAAGGATTGATTATAGGACCGACAAAACTGTCTTTAAAATCCTGTTTGGTGTTCTTTGATTGTTGATAAATAAGTTTGAGTGACACTGCAATGGCTAATGTCTCTATTAATCACGTGTGATTATAACCTTAAAATCCGAGTCTTTCTTTATAAATTCAACGGCCGTTTGGGCTAATATTCGTTTAAATGCAGAAACCATAGCGTTTAAATAGAATAAATCATATGTTAAAGGATATATATATATATATATATATATATATATATATATATATATATATATGCGAGCATATACGTATGTAAACGAATGTCCTAATCTACAAAAAGTGTTTCACTTGATCAGAATGGTTGGTTTTCACCTATTGAACTGCATTTCGATTAGGGAAAGTATGGTGCGGCGTGTTTGATTTACGAAATTGTTATTGCTTTCTTTTTTTAATTTTATTCGTGGATTAATTTTGGTTGTTAGCGTGGACAAAATGTAAGCATTTCTAAATGTGGCTTCCCATAGTATCAGGTTAATAAATATCGATATTCATCAAAGAATACAATTATAAAATGACGGTTGCTTAATTGTTTACACGCTTAGTAAAAATGGATTTTGTATATCGTGATAGCTGCGAATTTATTACCTCTGATTTAAAACTAACACGAAAACAAGGCAGGAGACGCACGCACGCACATAAACACACAAACAGTTATGCATTCATTACTAGACCTAAATTGGAACATAAATAAAACTATAAGAATATGTATTATTAGTTCATATCATGTGGTTTTGTGCCTTTTGGTTTAATCAGACAATATGAATTATACTGTGACCAAGATGGCCGGGCGTTTCATCGATATAGATGTTTACAAAATTTCCAATGTAGTTATTTTGTGTTTAATGCAAAAAGAAACACTTGAAAGAAATACAAGTTGCACAACGCGATTTAATCCGCTCTATAAATAATGCAGTGATATTATCGTACTGGTAAGAGTTTTAGTGATGGTCCTTGCGAGGTCCAAAGCAACCGAGGCTGCTTTGACTTTTGCGAGACTTGGTATAACATAATTTTCTGACATATGGTTGAAACAATATGGAATTACGATACTGGGTATAACATAATTTCCTGATTTGTGATTAACACGAGATTGCTCGCTGTTCCTCTTTCCGATATAAAATTTCCGTTACTAATGTCTTGTACCTTCTTCATTCCACAGCTCGTCATGTCTAATAAAGGCAAACAAATAAACAAGTTAATTTTCTATTAGCCGCTTTATTTATATTTGTAGTTTGCAATTCTTCTAAAAGTTGTATAAATAATATTTTTACGTTAAAGCAAGTTTATGAAAAGAGACATTTATATCACTGTCCCATAATAGGCGTCTTTCTAGACTTTAAGGGTACATTTGACTCTATGAATTGCAATTTTTTATTCCATGTTTTGTCGAAAAGTGGAGTGCCCAGAAAATTTGTTGATATTAAAAGTGCTCTCTACACAAATAATTCTGGTCGCGTTAATGTCTACAACGAATTAACGCATAACTTTACAACCAGCAGTGGTGTTCGTCAAGGTTGCCCACTTTCCCCAATTTTGTTTAATTTTGTAATCGATGCTATTATGAACAACACTCTCTCACACATTCAGGACGCTGGAGTTGAAGTTCTCCCGGGAGATAAACTAGTCGATCTTGACTATGCGGACGATATCGTATTATTATTCGACAATCAGCATGCTGCCCAGACCACCTTAAATAGATTAACAGACGTTGTTCCGTCTTTCGGTATGAAATTCGCACCCTCTAAATGTAAGATAATGTTACAGGATCACCCACCACTCACTCCAACGTTGCGACTGCAGAATGAAGATCTTGACATAGTCGACAGGTTTACATATCTTGGGAGCTTTATTAATAACGTAGGCAATATGTCCGACGAGGTGAGAATACGGATCGCTAAAGCTAGAGTAGCTTTCTCGAACCTTCGTCATTTATGGAGAAACGCCAATATTTCACTTTGACTTAAAGGTCGTGTTTACAATGCATCTGTACGCGCAGTCTTACTATACGCTAGTGAAACTTGGCCTCTTAGAGTTGATGATCTGAGACGCTTACAGGCATTCGATCATCGTTGTTTGAGAGTATAGCACATGTTGGTTACCAACAACGAATAACTAACGTTGACATCCATAGACGTATTTTTGGATCTGACAATAAGTGCTCGTCGTTAGAAAAACAAATAAGGCTCCATCAACTTCGTTGGCTTGGTCACGTTTTGCGTATGCTCTCATTTCGATTGCCCAGTATATCTCTGTTCTCTCATTTACTGGACACGCGCGTTGTGTCTGATTGGATTTGTATAACTGCTAAGTATACATTTATTTTCTAATAAGAATTTGGCAGCACACGTGAATAAGCCTAAACTGCTGGAAGTCCACCATGTTTCTGATCTGCTCCGATACGAAGAAGATTGTGTTAGCAGTAAACTCTACTGAAATTTAAAGAGTAATTGCTAGTGCAGGTGAATGTAAAAATTATTTAAATCAAGTTTGCGAGCCTGGAATAAACACCTATCTAATTTTATTTAGCCTGTGATCGAACAAGAACAGAAATACTGCCATTTACATGTGCTGACACGTTTCGAACTTCCATTACAATCATCAGATTTCGACGGCAGATCGCATTGCATATATATATATATATAATTCTTTTCCTAATGGCCAAAAGATCCTGATTTGCCTGTACATTTTGTATTTTCGATTCTGTTACTTAGCATGCAGGAGGGGCTCTTAGTCAGTTTCGCAAAATATTGGACAAAACTTTGATGCCCGGATCAAGGTTAGACATAATCTTTCATCTTATTCGAATTGGCTTCTTCTACAACGACAGAGATCTCATCACAAAGAACATTGAAAAGGCTAACAGGTAAAACCATTAAGTGCCCATTGACTATATCAATACCAGTTATGTGCATATTAAACACCTTTGCATTTCACATACGACTTTATGCTCATTTTATTTTCTTTTATTTTTCTATTATTATTAATAATAATATTGTTATTACTACTTTTTGATATTAAGCATTTAGTCCTTTTCCCTTTTTTGATGATGGCTTTCAGTTTCCTCATTCTATTCTTTTGTAATATCGAATGTTTATGTATTTCCTATTCATACTTTTTCCGTGTGTAAACCGTTTGATTTGTGTAAATATGCTATCACCTGTGCATCTAGTTTAAGATCAAATGTTGAGTTGTTCACTTGATTTTGCGATACGGAACTCATTGGTCAAGAGAAAAATGGGCAGGCGCAAAATGGCAAGGCTTTATTGGGCATCAAGTTTTAATGGGTAGGAACAGGCATTTGTGCTGTAAACCACTGTACGAAATACACAGATTAAAATTTGAAGAGTTCCACAGTCCACTCTAACTATAAACATCAGGGTGAAGTTTTCATGGATATGTGGCAGCCAGCAATCAGTATTACCTGATTATGTATTACGCAATATGATATAACCTACGACTAATTTGGGTTAATTAGCAATAAACTTCTGCATGTAATCTTTAAGAAATCTGTTTAAAATTGCCATGCATTTGAGACTAAAAAATGGCTTATAGACAGTTTAGACTTCACTGTCAGCTGAAATGCGTGGTCCCGAACTTGACATAACTTGCACAAATTTCTTTGCAATTTGGTTTGTAAATTTTATTATATATTTTTCTGATGGATAAGCCGAGAGTTTTAGGGCATGTGAGTTTGAATTTCGCACAGTTATCTGTACCACTTTAGCACTACCGACCCGAATGGTTTGATATACTTACATTTTGAACTCCCGTGGTTCCCAATTATTTTGCTCTTTTTTCTGTTGTATCATTTTCAAAGTTAATATTTTGAACTGCCGTATCGAATTTGTGGAATGCCTTTTATTTAGTTGTCAATACTCCTATCGAGTGAATTTGCGTATTACGCTGTAGATGATTAATTTCTGTGTTATGTGAAACAATAGTCACTTTTGACTTTTGTGTGGCTGGACATGATGATATGTGATTGTTTTACGTCGATACTTAAAAAATAAGCACTGGTTCTCAATAAATTGGCCGATGAGCCGTATCTTTCTAGAAAACCATGTATTTTCTTAAGAAGTAAAGATATATACATTTTGTGACACTACATATTCCCTAAGCAAAATTATTGATGATTTGCTTCCAGGATTGTTTAAGGATGGTGGCGATATAATTTCCGGAGCGTTGATCAAACTTTTTCATACTTTATGGAATGAGGAAACCGTACCACTTTATTGGAATGATTCGACCATCATTCCCATCTTCAAAAAAGGCAATCGTTATTCGTGCGGTAACCATCCTGGTATACTTTTGTCTACGGTCGCATATAGGTTATTTGCTTCAACTATCCTACGTCGTCTTAGCGCTTCACGTGAATCACATACAAGAGAAGAACAAGCCGGATTCCACGCAGGAAGAGGTTTTATAGATAATATTTTTACGTAAAAGCAAGTTCTCGAAAAGAGACATTAGTATCACCGTCCCAAAATAGCCGTCTTTCTAGACTTCAAGGATGGATCGCAGTGTTTTATTCCATATCTTGTCGAAAAGCGGTGTGCACACAAAATTTGTTAATATTATACGAGTTCTCTACACAAATACTTCTGATCGTGTTAAGGTCTACAACGAATTAATACATAACGTTACAACCAGCAGTGGTGTTCGGCAAGGTTGTTCACTTTCCCCACTTTTGTTTAATTTTGTAATCGATGCTATTATGAACAACACTCTGCCACACATTCAGGACGCTGGAGTTGAAGTTCTCCCGGGCGATAAACTAGTCGATCTTGACTATGCGGACGATATCGTACTATTATTCGACAATCGGGATGCTGCCCAGGCCACCTTGAATAGATTAGCAGACGTTCCGTCTTTCGGTATGAAATTCGCACTCTCTAAATGTAAGATACTGTTACAGGATCACCCACCACTCACTCCAACGTTGCGACTGCAGAATGAAGATCTTGACATAGTCGACAGGTTTACATATCTTGGGAGCTCTATCAATAACGTAGGCAATATGTCCGACGAGGTGAGAATACGGATCGCGATAGCTTGAGTAGCTTTCTCGAACCTTTGTTATTTATGGCGAAACGCGAATATTTCACTTTGCCTTAAAGGTCGTGTTTACAATGCATCTGTACGCGCAGTCTTAATATACGCTAGTGAAACCTAGCCTCTTAGAGTTGATGATCTGAGACGCTTACAGGCATTCGATCATCGTTGTTTGAGAAGTATTGCACATGTTGGTTACCAACAACGAATAACTAACGTTGACATCCGTAGACGTATTTTTGGATGTGACAATAAGTGCTCGTCGTTAGAAAAACAAATAAGGCTCCATCAACTTCGTTGGCGCGGTCACGTTTTGCGTATGCTCTCATTTCGATTGCCCAGTAGAGCTCTGTTCTCTCATCCAGCACCAAATTGGCGTAAGAAACAGTGGGCAGATTTTGACATGACAGAAACAATTGAAGTTACTTACATCCAAATTGGGTAGTATAGGACCCACTCGTCTGCCAGGATGGGGTCCTCGTGCGCATTACAGTTCTTGGTTAGAAACCCTTAGCGATATGGTATCGAATCGAGCTCAGTGGCGATCTTGTTGCAGATGTCAGTAGAATCATCTTCGTTAAAGGTTTGTTTATGACTTGATACAGTGACATCCGCAAGAAGTCTGTATTTATGATGTCACATTGCCCGAATGTTAACTTGGTTTAGTTTGTCTCATTCTGTGAGTTATCCTGATAAATTTGCTCATAGTAGCAAGGTAATACTTCTCTCTGTGCCTCTCGTAAATCTCACTAATAATCTGTCTAAATTCACTTGTACACTTTTTTCACTCATGGTCATATGGCAGTGGAACATTAGTTACTTTTGACTTTTGTATGGTTGGACATGATAATGGCCCTCAAGAAACAGTCAGTTGTCATAGCTGAGCGTCAGCGATTCAGTGGCGAGACCAAGTTTATCCGACCTTTTGGTCATAGGCAATTTAGTAGCCTTTGTTTGAAATAAGCTCCGTTTGTATGTCTAGTTTTTAGTTTTGATCCCGAAGCGAAATAATTGATATCATGAATTTACGAGACGGCCTCAAGTGATTATTCGCCCATTAGGTTACAGGTTAGCATTTGTACGATATTCAGCTCCGATTATGTGTCAAATTATCAGTTGGTTTTTGCCCAGCTTAAATGTATAAGCGGTTAGTTAAAAATCAAACAGTAAAAGTTTGGAAATATGATTTAAAGAATTGTCTCCACCAACCGGGCAATCATTGCTTTATTAAATATCTGTTTATTTTGGTGGTGTGTGACGATGCACATCATTTTTTGCAAATCGAAGCATCTCTGCTCGCCTCTATTAATGTCATTCCCTTTATCTTTTTCCTTGATTCTTCCTTTCCTTATTTTAGTCTTATTGAGGAAGGTGGTGATTGGGACCGTCGTAATCGTCTCAAGGTTTATCGTGGACTATACAGTTTATCGGTGCGTGATTTTAAAGCAGCTTGTTCGCAGCTTCTTGACGCTGTGGCAACATTCACTAGTTATGAATTGATGGACTATAAGACTTTCATCGTGTACACGGTTATCACGGCAATGATTTCGCTGTCAAGACCCGAACTCCGTGAAAAGGTAAGAATGAGATTAGATCTCATTATATAATAATTTTATTTTTTCATATTAAAAAGTGTGTACTGTTTTATTTTTCTTAAATAAAGTCAAGGTGTTAGAATCTCACAGAATTTACTGTAGGTTAACAATGATATTACCTGATCTGCGTTTTGATTAACGCAGCCTTCAGTGTTCCAGTAGTTTTCTTTTTCCGATATATTTCGGCGAATCTTATCGATCGCCTTCATCAGTCAGAATTTGTCTCACAAGTTTATCAAACGAAAATAATGAAGCAAGCGCGTTATTTCCTCAAGCCATAATATTTATACTTCATACTTCATTTTCATAACTTATTTTCATCTAACTAATTGAGACTAGATGGGCTGAATAAGAATTTATCATTTGCATGCGTTAACTATTCGTTTTATACTCTCAATGTAAAATGACGTAACTGAGATTGCCCTCACACTTTCTGGTGGGGGGAGACCAATAATTCAGAAACACTCGTCATAAAAACATGCCATGAGTGATAAAACTAGAAGTCCGAATGATAAATGCACATGTTAAATTTCAATTCAAACCACTTAGGTTGCACTCAAGATAGACTAGTTAATAACAGTTATTTTAATACTATTAAATAAGCGCACGTCACGCATGTACATGTGTATGTCCATACTTAACTAAAGAAAACTTCGTTAAAATATAACTGATACAAATGTACGTGCATCTAAATGAAACTGCAGTCAATAGACATTAATTTACGTCAGACAAATTATTACTTCTAAATATTATATTATTAGAATAATCTTAATAGGTAGGGTGGGCGTGCAAGACACAAAATTAGGGTTAACGATAATGATTTCACTTTCCTACTTAATATAGATTCCGGTAACACCGTGACTTTCCGTTCTTCCTTCTCCTTATCCGCTTTTATGCACCTCAAACTAGGATTAAATTTTCTCACGAAATATACCGGAAAAAGAAAACTACTGGAAAAATGAAAGCTGCGTTAGTCAAAACGCAGATCAGGTAATTTCATTTAATCCAGGTTCGCAAAAGCAATCTTCATTCAATAAACATTTAGCATGGAATTATAGCTGCAACGCCGTTAAATGGTATATTAAATATACATTGGTCAAATAAGAACTCGGTTAACAATGATGTTGGGGCTAAATGACTGAATATTCATTTTTGAAAAATCTACCTGGATATCGCCATTCTTATAGGCAGGATTATCATGAACCGTTGCTTAAATAAACGAATTATTTATTATGTAATTGTTTCGCAGAATACATTTTATAATTCTTTCGCTTCCTATTGATTAGCAGAACTCGATTAAACTTTGATTTATTAGAATTTCGCTTCGTGCTACTATAAGTAGGAAGTCTAATTGAATTACATTAATCAACATATATTATAGAATAGAATAGAATATCTTTATTTGGATTCAAACCACACATATTCCATCAAATAATAAAATTGGAAATTGTACAATATATATTAAAAAAATTATCACATCACAATAATTGTGCAATTAATCTCATGTAGATAGGTATATCTCACTAGTTGTACAATACAATATATCAATATCAGAAAGTTCGACTGAAAAGAATAATATATACATCATCAAATTAGGAACAATTAAGGTATAATTCGAGTGTAACATTATGCAAAAATTGAGAACCATGACTAGCAATTGATTGTATGTAATGTTAACTAATTTGAAGATATAGTGCATAACATTTCAATTATAATAATACAAAACTTGGAAATAAAAATCTCAAGAAAATCTGTTTCCGATAACAATTATCCTTATCTTTTATTCAACCATGAGAAAGTATTATCATAATCAAAAAAATAAAATATATCAGCAGGATTGCAGACTTTTTCAAGTTCAGTAGATAAAGTTTTAAAAGACATCTTAGATGGAGGCATTTCTCTAAGCCCCTTCGGCAATTGGTTATAAATTTTGTAGATTTTCGAGAAAGAGAATAACTTTCTCGCTACATTCCCCACCAAAGGAGGAGATATTGCCAAATGTCCAGATCTAGTTCCAACTTCATGACTCTTTCTTATCGGAGTCATATAGGCACCAGTCCACTGGTTCAAATGGAAAACTTTTATACAATAACACATCCTCCGAAACCACAGAGATTGCAATGACACAAACTGTAATCTAGAGGCGTATATAGTGCAAGAAATAGGACTAATATGTTTCACAACTTTTCTTTGTACAGCTTCTATCTTATTAGACAAACCCTTTTTTAATGGATTCCAAGTAGCGACAGCATATTCTAGTACCGGTCTAATCCATATTATATACATTTGAAGTTTTATATCATTTGATAAGATATTTCGATTTATTAGTGCCCATCTTTTCTTGGCACTGCCTACTATACTTTCAATATGTCTCTCAGCAGAAGCTGTACATTGAATAGTTATGCCTAAATCCTTAATTTCTTGCATAAGTTTAATCTCAAACACATCATTAATAACAGCATCATGAAAATAAACATAATGAAAGTTTGTTCTGTTCCCAATTTTTAAAGCTTTCGTCTTTTTATTGTTTATTTTCAGCCCTAGTGTAATCAAATATTTACTTAAATCATACAAAATCTAATGTCACATTATTTTTGGAGAATTCGACATTCTTTGGATCAATTGGGAAGATTATTTTTATGGTATTAGTTCGCGAAAAAAGTGGATTGGAAGTTTCAGTTATTCATTATAATTTCGAATATCATATTGACACCTTTCCGCACTTTTCGTTGTTTAACCAAGCCGCTTATATATAATGATTTAGTTTTTTTACTACCCGTCAATATAAAATGCGGACCTCGGGTACTTCTCTCCACAGCTCTGCTTTCAACGCATTCATGATATGAGTTGGCGCACTGAAAATTTTGCAACAATGGCCAGTTGCCAGATGTGGAAAATTTTCAGGGACCACTTTGTACTAGAAGAATTATGGAGAGTTGTCGCGTTTGCGATCATGCCTGTAAGAACCAGGTAGCCTACACAGAAATTAGCATGAGTCAAACGAAAGTGCTGAGCAGCAATTATAGTTGAATGTAACACAATATCTTATGCACGGAAAAAAATTACTCAATCACCAATAAATCAAAATAATTCGCACATGTAATTCAACATATAAAATATCCATTCGTTCATTCCGAGAACCATGTTTAATCAAAATGTAATGTAAGAATTTTCTGGAGTATAGCCTTATTAAAAAATTAAAAAAACAATATAAATAGGCTGGTCAAAATTAAGTCTTCTATCTATTAATGATTTACAAATTTGTTACTTAGGATATATATATATATAATCAAAGCAGCGGAAAGCAGTTTAAATCATATCTTGCGATCTATTGGGTAAATGAAATTGCTGTTATATTTATGTCATTCACTTCAGGACTACGTAACGAAAACTAGCCGGTAGAAGCGATTAAAAGCATTTTTATATGTTGAAATTCTGAAATATAGATCGACATCAGTAAATTACAACGTATGTGAGCCGAATCTAGGATTTTCTATAACGAGTATGCATTGTGATTTGATCCTCGTTTGGCAGTTTTCGGTCAAGCTCGTACAATAACGATCGTAAGTCAAACACGTCAGTGCTTGCGGCTTTGGTGCATTTGGCTAAATTTGTTTAAATAATTTGGTATCTGGAAACGATTCAAACATTTTAATTTGATAATCTGAATCATAACATTTATTAGGTCTAAATTGGTATGCCTGGTGTTTCGCTGTAGCAAATCTGCGTATATTTGTTACTTATTATGTTGACATTTAGATGCTGATTTGAGTATTGATCTGATCAGTTGTGGTAGAATGCTGAGAGTGAGAGCAATATTTGTGCGGGCACCAAACGAGCCACTGTTCTGCATGGCTTGCCGTAGAAATTGGGAGATCTCGAAACCAATATATTAGTTCTCGACCACTAACAGTATCTAACTTTCTAAGATGACTTATTTCTCTTTTCTGAATTTTTGTGAATTTTGGTGACACTATTTGACGTAGCGCACAACTGACTGGCACTTACTGTCATCGACTTTGTTTTTCACATTTATGGTGGATGTGCTATATGATCATATTTTCCCATGTATATAGATTTGTCAATTATTCCTTCACAATGCTGAAAACACGTAGCTTTTGCGATACCGCAAGGTAAATTTATTGGATGTAAATGTTTTTAGTTGCGCTACAAAATTATTTGACACTACATTTACTCACGTGAGTTAATAAACAAACTGACTGAATATGCGTCGGTGATGTTGTTTAAATGCTTTAGTGTAATGGTTTTCATTTTTCTGTTGTGGTTATTCTTGTATAATGTTTCTGGCGCAGGTGATTCGTGGCTCAGAAATTCAAGCTGTTTTGCACGGTCTTCCGGCTCTACGTGAGCTGCTTATGTCTTTATTTGAATGCCGATATGCCGATTTCTTTCTGTATCTCGGTAAGTTGATGTTTGTTCTTTTATGATCTTGATTACAGTCATTCCTTTATAGTTAACCCTTGCTTCAAAAGTAATACAATGCAAAACAAAAATTTTGCTAATGAATAGGCTTTATATATTTTTTTCTAATTATCAAGAAAAACAATACATTGATAACAAAGTGGATAATAGCAATTTATTTCGAGACTAATAAACTTCACTTCACAATCTTTCATTTATACACATTCTTGGTTCTCATTTGCTTATGTGGGTGGCGACATAATAAATAAAAACCCGGGATGTATATAAATGAAAGATAGTAAATAAATGGCTATTATCCACTTTGTTATTAACGTGTTTTTTCTTCCTATACTGTGTTATATTCGAAGGTACTGTACATAATAATGATATATATATATATATATATATATATATATATATATATATATATATATATATATATATATATATATATATAACGTACTATTTAGCGTCTACATGATTGATTGCATTAGTAAAAAGGATTGAAATTACAGGAGTCTTTCGTATTCGTATTTTGTAAAAGTCGCGTTGACATTTATAGTAGATTCCTCTTCGTGGATGAAATAATAGTTAGTTGCTGTTTGCATTTAAACGACAATTTACCCAAATCGAATGTAGTAATATCAGGGGAATACGCTATTCTCTTCATCATATTCAAGATTGAACGTGGATTACAACAGAGTTTCGTTACTTAAATGAACATTGCTTACTCGGGCGGTGATAACAATTATTTAAATCAAGGTTACGATCTTGATATAAACACCTGCCCCATTATGTACATACACTTGTAAGTATAAATTAAGAATTGCACAATGTTGAAAATTCTATAACACATCTAAATCAATGATCCTTTCGTCTCGGTTGGGGATTTCGACGTCGACTTTACATTGCGTCATATCTTCATATACTACGGAGTTTCAAAGATCAAAATCTACGCCCTTCATTGACTTTGTTTCTGTCTTAAATTCATCTGCTCTTCAAAATCCGAAGAATTGTAATTTTGGATGGAAACCTTGCTCAATTCGTTTTAATATGAATTTCTTTCTCATTAACTAGGACGAAGTGAGATTAGCCTTTGCAAGAAGATTCCGGTATGTCAAGCTTAATTAATTATCTGTCGTGCTTTACGTATGCCGTTAGGTACGGCGACTGATTCCTTTTGTTTTTGGTTTTCTCCTTAGACCAGAGCCATATTTTGATCTGTTAACCTGCTTAAAGTTTTCTATTCAAAACTTGTCTTTTCTTGGTTAGTGCTACTTCTCTAATTTAATTAGACTACCTGCCTTTGAGGTTCCAGCCAACGCTGCCATTTTTGCTAGCGAGGGGAAGCACTAAGTGTAGATTAGGATCTGAGTAATCAGATGTTATAGGAATAGCTTCCAGAAAAGTTTTAATGTTGCCAAGAATGTAATCCTCTCGCCACACTAATACTGTGACATCCTTTAAAATGTAATAGTTGTAATTGAACGCCAAATAAATGCAGAACATTTAGAAGTTCAACCCTTGTCGCCGGAAGGTATTTTGAAGAACCGACCGTAGCTATTCACAGCTTCGAAATACAGACGATTCTTTGAAATTATGCCCTTCAGGTATTTTTAGTGGCAGTGCTTACTCTGGTTTTGATTTTTTTCGAAAATCTTATGAAGAACTGGTGATCCTGCAATTTTTTGTGGTTTCGCTATTGACGTCAGCTAAAATCGTGTCCGTATACCTTGCAATAGCTTATCAACT
Source organism: Eudiplozoon nipponicum (assembly GCA_029291075.1). NCBI lineage: Eukaryota > Metazoa > Platyhelminthes > Monogenea > Mazocraeidea > Diplozoidae > Eudiplozoon > Eudiplozoon nipponicum. The sequence goes on from JAQBSW010001110.1 coordinate 136,738, forward strand.
GCACATTTCCCGCACAGTAAAGACTGGAGAGCGTCGATCCAATTATCACGAGAAAAATAAAATACATAAGCGAAATCAATGATAAACGTAATGTTCTGAAACCAATCAGAATTTAAAATTTGCAAGGCGTTGTTAACGAAGTGCGATTTATGAATAGGAAGATCTATATCAGATAGAGATACATACCTACGTAGTACACAAAATTAAGGCAACTTAAAATATATGCACATCATTATGACCAAATAACCGTTAAGGCTAGGCGACATTCTAAATCAACTTTGCAAATCCCTCTGTATTGCTTCATAAAAACCAACAAAGTTAACAGTTAAATTTGTCAAACTCTGAAAAGAATGTTAATATAATTATCCTATAAGATTGCTATAAGAGTGCAACGAAGCATAGTTTTAAGCCATAGCACACGCGCATTTCGACCAAAAACTATTATGTGAACGTTGACCACATCCTGGTTGACTAGCTGTTTTTGCTATGTGAGAATCTGTCCATTTTTGTTTCTTACGCAAATCTGACGCTGGCAGAGAAAATATTGCTCTACTGTGCAATAGAATTACGTCTACGAATATAATCTTTGTCCATTCGTTTTTGGTTAGCTTTTGGGCTATTTTTATCAAACTATGATTGCCTATTGCTAGTGAGCATCTTCAATTCTAATAGGCCAAATTTTTATTCGCGTATATTCAAACCACTCGTACATATGCATTGTACACACAATCTGTTAGGCAAAGTGAGTTATTTGTATTTCTCTATAAATTACGATGATTCGACAAAGCTACTCAAAATTTCGTGAATTACATATTCACTTCATTTGCCATATTTCCTGAGTTACTGACACAGCAGGCAAGATATGTAAGCTTGTGAAATAGGTCTCGATATTCGCTTTGTCGGTACGGAGTTAAAGTGAGCGATGGGTGATCCTGTAAGAGTAACTAACATTTGGAGGGTGCTAATTGCATACAAAACGATTAAACGAGAACAGCATATATATTGAATGCAGCCTGTTCAGTATCTCGCTTGTCTACGTAGTTGTGATCATCTTGTCTACCGCTGGAGAGAAATTCGACGCCTGTATCATGATTTTATAAAAGAGTGTGGTTCATAATGGCGTCTATTAGAAAATTAAACATGATTGAGGAATGTGGACAACCTAGCGTGACAACACTTCTAGTAGTTTTGTTAACTGGAAATTCATTGTGTACCCTAACGCGAGCGTAATTATTTTGTATAAGTTATTTATACTATATATAAGTTTATTTGGCATACCACCTTTTAACATAATATGGATTTGAAAATTGCAGTCATTTGAGTCAAACGCATTCTTGGAGTCTAGAATGAAAAATATTGCTGGACGGCGATATACATGTCGCAGTGATTCATGTGAAGCTCTGAAATGGCGCTAGATAGTCGAATCAAATAGCCGAGAAACGAATGGAGTCAAGCTTATACCACAAATTACGATTTTCTTTTTGAACGTAGAAATGATGATCGAAACATTCTACGCGACTAGCCTAGTCTCCTCATTCTATATAGTGCATGAAGCTTCGCTAACGCCATAAAAATTGTGATCCACCATCTTTAAATGATGTCGAAAAGAGCCCTGTACATTTACGATGTTTGAGAGGTAAGATTGCATTTTTTATTTCTAACTCTGGATGCTGTTCGAGATTGGTGTTCCACGTTGTTGGTAATGGGATACTTTCGGGATCAGGACTGATGCATATACTTACAAAAATTGATCTGTAAATTTTTCTGCCTACCTATCATGAGGACACATTTTGTCATTCATATTATTTTTTCTATCATTGGTTGTTTCGCTAACTTCTATTTCTCAAACCTTTTTCCGGAAGAAGTAGAATATATCGACTGTTCCCTGATGCCAATTCTTATTCCATTACTGTAGTATTTTGTCCGGAAGAATTTAATGTCGTATTCTAGATTATACAGCAGTTGGCATTTTATAATTATACGAGTATTTTTTGAGCCAAAAAACGAATAGCAATAATATTAATCGTATGCATGTGCTGGTTCATTTGTTGACAAGAAGAAACTTCTGGAGCTACTATAAAATTAGCATTAATATATATATATATATATATATATATATATATATATATATATATATATATAAATGTTTTCTTATATACTTTCTCATTTGTGTGTATGTATGTATGTATGTATGTATGTATTTATGTATGTATGTATGTATGTATGTGTGTATGCATGTATGTATGTATGTATGCATGTATGTGTGTTTGTATGCATGCATATATGTAGGTATATATGTATTTATTTATGTATGCATGTATGCATGTATGTATGTATGTATGTGTATATGTGTATTTATGTATGTAAGTATATATGCGTGTATGTATGTGTGTATATATATATATATATATATATATATATATATATATATATATATATATATGCATATATGTATGTATGTGTGTTTGTTTGTATATATTTTTTGTGTGTGTAATAATAATAGCTATTATAAGAATGACTTTGATTTGCTACACCCTCTACGATTACCGTTAACAGAACTCCTTTTAAAAATGATTAATATGAAAGATACATCACATTAGTTGGTGCTCTAACCGCTTAATATGCTTAACGAATTTAAAAATTATATTTTAGATTTGTTACTGCTTAATGTGAGCGGATATAAACATCGTCATCATTACATGCGAGAAGAATAACATTTTTTAATAGATGATTCTTCAATGCCAAATGACCATTCGAATATTATTTCAAAAATAAAACACGATAATAATTATAATAAGTATGGAAATAATTTCATGTAGAATTATTTTGGAGATTGGTTTATGCTAGGAAGAATCTAGTTCAGTTGGAGATACTCATCTTGGTAACTCAGAAATAGGGCAAAAATTACAATTTAGACAATTTCAACTTCAAGTCAAGTCAAAATCGGTTATACAAAGGAAATACCAATAAAAATAACTAATACAGATTTAAAGTTGTGATAAAGTTTCTGTGCTTTGTAGTCAAATCATTGATTTGATGCATCATTGTTTATTATTTTAGCCGGAATGGAGCAATATATGATGTCTGATCGTTATTTGGCTGCTCATGCTAAATTTTTTACGCGTGAAATGCGTCTCCGTGCCTACCAACAACAGCTGGACTCATACAGTAGCTTGTCATTGACCAAAATGTGTTCCGCTTTCGGCGTAACTGCAGAATTTCTCGACGTTGAGTTGTCTCGATTTATTGCAGCGGGTCGCCTCCCCGCTAAGGTGGACAAGGTAGCTGGGGTCATTGAGACTACGCGACCAGACAATGTTAACTATCAATACCAGGTTTGTTTGAATTATCATCATCATTGGATTTTGTTATGGAATATCAGCTGCATTTTTGTGGCAATACTTCACATGTTACTTGCCAGACTTCCTCGGCAATTAAAGTGGATGCTTGTAACCGCTGGAGTGTCAGAACAGTCATCTTATTGCCGGCAACGTTTATTCGTGGTATCGGTTACTTGATCGCGCTGCACTATGCCCTTTATAACGAAGACACATAAATTGTAGAAAATCTATCGTGGTCTAGCGGCAATTAGAGTACAGTAAATAGACCTCGTTATTCGCGTTTTATTGGCATAAACTCTTCTGGAACTCACTATGCAGGCGGCGTAGACTGCACGTGTGTCAGTTGGCACATGACTACTTAGTTAGCTTTAAATTAATGGTGCTCTTGGTCTGCCGCGCTATTTCCTTGAGAAAAGCATTCGATTAAATGATCTTTTGTTCTATATATTTTCTGTGGTCGGTTGTCTACACCTAAAATCTTTATTGGGAAAGCCTTTTGAACCGCCGCATTCGTCTGTTTTTTTTACGCCAATGACACCGATGAACAATAGCTATTCAGTAACATGTGTTTGTTTTGCCGACCATTTTGATCTGTTATCTCTGTGGTGTGATTTTAGCACGTAAACCAATTGGGTGGGATATGACTATGATCAAGGTTGCCATCTTGATATAAACACCTGACCCATTAATTACTTACATTTGTCAGTATAAACTAAGAATTGTAAAGTGTCGGGATATTGTTTGTCAGGAAATATAAACTACTGGTGGATGGCTAGAACCGACGAAGCAAGCAATCTGATGACCTGCAACTTATTTCATAATTAGGCAAAATACAATTAAATTGGATAAATGCCAAGGGAATTCTAAACGCAAACGGAGTGTAGTGACGAAACTCTTCAGGATCTAGATTTTTCATCCAGTTAAGTCATCTCCGCAGTAGTCATCATCATTGACACCATGCACGCCTAACACAAATTGTTTTATATTCTTAAAAGAATTTGAAATTTAGCTTCAGGCCTGTTCATATTGTTAAATTCCAAATCCGAAGGAAAACAACTACTAACACGTGTATGCAATTCACCCATTTGTACTCAGATTATGTGCACATCCTTTAGTTTGTTTATTTGAGAAGACAGGAGGTCACAACTGACCAATTCCACAGTGCACAGTTTCTTTCAGTTTTTCTTCGAAAAATCGGAAATTGCTTTGTTTGGATTGTGATTTCTTACACAGTGTGCTCGGCTATTGCAGAATTGCTGCTGTTTTTGTTTAGTTTAACATCTTCTTAAGTTTGCTTCTTTTGCCATCGACAGTCCTATCGAAATAGTGCACTCTCCAGCTACTGCATGTGTAGCTGCTACCGGCTTTGGACTGTTTGATTGCAACTTTTTGATGCTTTCTACATGTAAAAACTATTATCTTTTAAAAATTATTATTTCGTAAACTTGTACAAATTTTAGTTCGTCTATTCCTTATGCATTTGAATTTATAAATAAGTTATATATTGAAGTATAACTTAAAAAATGTAATATATGTATTAGATTTAAAATAAAGATATAGTGGTTTATTTATCAATTCATCATCATCATCGTCATGTACATCAATATAAAAGCCATTATTAACTAATGCTTCACTGCCATGTAGCCATATACAACAGATTAACAAAATTTGTAGTACCGGCAAAAAATATCAGAGATATTTACGACGGGAAGGGCCTTGCTTCTTTGAGTAAATTTACCTAGATAAGACAGATAAGTGAGGAAAACTGGATTTCTACACGAAACCATTATGACCAGTTCAGAGTTAAGACAAGACAATTAAACTTATTTGGATGTTATAGTTTTTAATTATGGTTTCACTGCATTTTGTTTACTTTGGCCTCAATTAATCCTATAAGATGCACTTGAAATTGAAAGTAATCCAAGCATATTTACGTCTCCTCTTGGATGTGTTGTGTCAGGTTTCTTGTTTTAAATTTTATTTTTGCTTTACTAATGGTTGTACTATTCACTGTCTTTTATCAGACTGCATAATTTGACATTTTAGATCTACTAGTATTAAAAATTATGGCAATACAATACAAGCTAGAGTAGCCTTTTCCAAGCTTCGAAATTTTTAGTAAAACGAGACCTAATTTCGCCATAATTTCCTTGTGTACACTGAATTTACACACACAGTGTTGTTGTATGCCATTTCGTTAGATTGGTTATCTTGACGCTCGGAAGTGAACTAATATCGTGTCTTCATGATATTTGCAGTTATTTATTCATGTATCTTATTTTTACACTTCATTAATCAGTACGTATACAATTCTGCCCTTTGCCAACTTAAAAAAATGCACTTTGCAAATACATCGACTAATGTGCACTGATAAAGCTTTGGCAGTTATGCAGCAAAGGAGAAATCTAGACGTACACATTAACATTTCTCAGGATGCCCATTTTAGTTTACCAAAATATGACATTACAACGATTGCTGATGCCAATACTGCTGCATCATCCACTGTATCAGCCTAACCAAATACCAGGCCATCATGGGATGCTAAATTCATCAACAACAGGTCTGGCTTTAAGATCATGAGTCTCGCTTGTACGATCGAAGTCCATTGCGAACAGACGGCAATCTGCCTTTTGACTAAACCGAACGTAGGGCCAAACTATTTCTGCAGCCGATACTTAAGTTAAGCGGCTGGCCAACTTTATCCAACGTCGCTGTATCCCAGTCACATTGAACATTTTTGCACATACTGTTCCACACAACATTTTACATACCAAGCTGCACCGTTCTCCTCTTGCCTCTTTAGACGTGTAATCCGTCGTAGAAATTAATTAAAATGCTGTCATTGTCAATTTTATAAGTGGACTTGTTGCTTCCTGTTTATGGATGATGATGATAATGCGTATTGTTTCAATTATTAATGTTCCTATTAGTAGTAGTAGTAGTACTAGTAGCAGAAGTAGAAATTGTAGAAGCAGGATAGCTAATAAAAGGCATATTGTCAAACTCGCTTTTCTCTATCATTATTGGTAAACAAATTAACGTTTCGCATTTGATGTGTTTATTCTTTGTGTGTGTTTGTGTTTGCGCGTTCAATGTTTATTCTACGAGTTATTAGGTGACAAATGCCATCATTCCGAGTAGGCACTGGCTGGTATATTCTGTTGGCAACGTTTACGGTTATTTTCAAAATTTGCCTTCGTAATGGACCAACAGTTATTTAGCCTAATGATACGTCTGACTGTCTTTTTATTCAGTTAAATTATTTCCTATTTGTTTTCGTTTCTGTCTTCCCCTTTCTGTGTCTTGCTTTCTTTGTGTGCGTCTAAATGTCGTTTCATATTTGCTTACTATTCATACAAAATTTTAACTTACATACAGTTATATATATAATAACGAATTGGTTGGTGGGCTAACCTACCAGAACATGTTTATGCCATTATGTGTATTTGCATAATTTTAGGTCAAATTTACTGACTTCCACTATTGTTCAAGAATATGGATTTAGTCTAGACTAATTCGTTGCTTCCTTTATTATTTATTTCTGTATAAAGATTCTGGAACTTCTATGCGAATGATTTATTTTTTAATCGCGATTATATTACTTTGTTTACATTTGCGTTTATTGGTTTATTTATATTTGATTGGTAAATAGGCGTTAAAATTTGAGCCTTGTAAATTAATGTGTTAAATACGACAGTCTGAGAAATCTAAACTTGCTGTAAAATGACAAACTTTGCCCCTACTAACTATTTCCTTCTCAGACAAGTGTTTTTTGGTCACAACTTGGAGCTATCTATTTTCTACACAGCGCTCTCCGTTACAAGTTGAATAATCGCCAACAATTTGGAGCTGAAATGTCATTTGCTAACTTCGTCAGGAGCCGTGCTCAGAGTCTTGTTTTTTGACTTTCATACAAATTTAGGAGATTTCACAGTTATTTAGCCGTACATAAAATGCCTTTTTTGTAGTGAAGTTTTATTTTGAAAGAAAAAAATTAAACAGAAAATTTATGCATATATTCGATCTTAGTTTTATTGGCGATACCACATTGTCTTATATTTAACACAGCCTAGTGTGTGTGGTATGGAAGTCTGCGATATCGTTTTTTCGTTTTTGAATGGTTCATTCCCTCCTAGGTGGATTCATTCTGCCTAAATAATTTATCTACTTTCTTTATAAATATAAATGTTGTAGATGTCTAGTAGAATCATCTTCGTAACATTCTTTTTTAGTAGGGCTGCGAAGTTTGGTTTGTTTATGACGTGATACAGTGAAATCCGCAAGGAAGCTCTATTGCTGATGCCGCCTTGCCAGAATGTTAACTTGGCCATAATGGTGTTGTGGGGAGGTTTAGTTTTCCTCATTTCTGTGAGTTATCCTGATAAATTTGCTCATAGTAGCAAGGTATTCCTTCTCTCTCTGCCTCTCTCTCTCTCTCTCTCTCGTAAATCTCACTAATAATTTATCTAAATTCATATATATAATTTTTTCACTCCTTATGATTATATGCCGGTGAAAAAGTAGTCACTTGTGACTTTTATATGCCTGGACATGATGATGATGATGATGGTGATTAAGCGGCAGTGATCTTTTAAGATTTACACTGATTTCTTGTGGACGAATATGATAATTATGTCATTGTGGTGTTTCTTTTGTTATTCAAATCTCAATTAACTGGTGTATAATTTGGCGGGCAACGTTAAAAAGTACACTGGGGTTGAAACCCAAGAGGTCGTTCAAATGTCACTTGAGATTATCTAGTATTGTTTGGTTTGTAGTTCTTTTAAGATTTACTGCGCATGGTCAAATTCTCGTATTTCGCCACGGACATCTCATTTTTGTTGTAATTCTTTCTCTAGATTACACAGCAATTTTCAACTCGTTCACGCGTAAGATTTTGAAGCAAGTTATTCCTAAAAGCATCATCCCGGCCAAAATGGTTCGACTGCTTGAAGCTTTTAATGATGATTCATCGATCTTGGCCTACATTAATAAGAGTTTTTCTGAAACTCTTTCTATTAGCTTGGGGATAGACGAAGAGGTATTGCCGTCATTTGATTCATTTATGTTACTAAGACTGTTTGTTCTGAGACAGCATCAACTCTGTGAAGTGGGGATAAGCGAAAGAGTTTTCGGAATCTATTTTGTTAGCTTTCGTATTCGGTAGTCTGCTGAGGTAACCTCAGGGGTACGTCGTGGGGAATAGCGAATGGGGCTTCTTAATCTATTCTTTGTTAGCTTCTGCGTTCGGAAAATATGTAATTAGCTTCATTTCATTCAGTTATTTTGCTAGGACAGTCTTCTCTGGAGTAACCACAACTTGGCGGGGTGGTGACGTGCGGTATTGACACATTTTTTGATTTTAAATACGCTGATAATAACCTTCTGCTAGCGTGAAAAGAAGATTAACTCCGGGGAACCCTTAAATATACACATAAATTATCCATCCAGTGCGATTTGCTGAATAACTCTAAAACGTTCATTATATACATGTTGATTCGAAGCCTAATATCATTCCGGACGGCGTCTTGTTTCCAACCATAAAGGAATCTACCTGGGAGACAAGTGGGCTTTTCCGATATTGACAATCGTACTGGCATTGATGCGGTGGCCAGATGAGCAATCAACTCTGAAATTGCCCGAACATACTTCTTGTTATTTCAACTAGTATCCGGGTTTCTGCTTTTATCGACCTACAGAATTATCGATCATTGCTTACTTTAAAAAAAAATTTTATAGTTGTAGTTACAACTACTAGAATATTTAATTAAATCTCTAAGAATAATTTTTTTCTTTTCCGTCTGTTTTATGTGTGCTTGCTGCATTACTACCTGGCGCTCTTCACTGAATAATATGTATATAAATACATATAACCGTTTCTAGTCTATGATAAAACATGGAGATGTACTGCTCAACAGAATTCAGAAGCTCAGCCAAGTTATCAACATCTAGAAGTTCGAGATGGAGTTTTCTGGAGTGAATAAATTCACATTCGCGTTATATTATCAACTAATATTGATGTGTGATGCCAAAAAACTCCACATTTCATACTGAAATATATTTTTACGTCTTCTAAAAAGGAAATTCATTTGCCATTGCTTTTGTTCAGTATGGTTAAGCGATCCTGTTATTTAATCTATGCTTTTGAGACGCCACTTTTACATTTTTTATTCATGTACAATTTTACAGGTATATGTGCATTAATTTCTGATCTTGGGATGTAGCAAGATTTTTCTATGCACAATGCTTCTATATTGGTTATCTTAGTTTTGTCTCTCACTTAGTGGACTTCTCTACAACCTAGAAATATACAAACGGAGCCTTGGACCATACCATCGGAGAGTTTGAGGAAATCTACTAGCTAAAGCATATTCAGGTATTAAGAGTGTATCGTCACCAGTCACGTTTATTCTTATTTGACCGAAAGTTGAAGCATGCCACCATCACATCTAACGACGACAATGATCGGCAGAATCGACCGGGACATTACAATTTTTTCGAGGGAGATGTGTATTGACATGTCTTGAAAAAGCGTTACATGTACGAATGGCTAACACCATAATTGTCTATGTCATCAAGCCAGCCTGTGATTTTTTCTCGAAAAATAAAAGCATTTTCTTAGGGACCCGAAATTTGATACGATTGTATGACTGCTAACCGGGTAGTTACGGGAATAGCCTCTCTGTTAACTTAACTTGATGTTTGCACCACCTTTCACAAATTTTTTGACAAACTTTGACGGTACCGCCTAGATTATTCTATTGTAAACGGGGAAAATTAAGATGGTCTTAATATCTGAAAGGTTTTTTAGTGACAGCTAGTGTACATGGCCATATATAGCCTTTCATTAAATCACTAATTAAACGATCACGAGCTTATCATGTAAATTAGAGCGGCATGTCACTCACTTAAATTAAAAGTTTTAACTCTATCAAATCGAACAAAAATAAAGTTAATCCCTATGGTTATTATAACCGAAGCACGTTGTCGGCATTGCTCTCCTTTCATTTACAATACAGTTATGACTTGTGCGACTTATGGCGGATGTAAAAGCAGTTATTATGGACAGATGGCGCTTGTTAGTTTTGGTCAAACCCGACCGTCTAAGAAACAGAAAATGCATTGAATTACCGAGCAGATGGTGCTCGTCAGCCTTGTGTGCCTTGCGATCAAATAACAAAATTACGGAATTAGGATCAGCACTTACCACGGGAAATGGACGTACTAGTGCAACTCGTTGTTTCCATTCTTTGTCGGCTGGTATGCGGATTAACAAGATCCACATTTTATCTGATGTCTTGCAAAGTGGATACGCGATTTCACTATACTGCCGATGGTACTGAAATTAGCATCACTTTAGGTGAAGGCAATTTATGCAAATATGAGTAAGTACCAATATCGTCGCGTAATCGTCGGAGACGAAATCGAGACAGTGCTAATATGGGGCCTATCATCAATGAACCGTTAGTGTCTGGTGTATCCGTGTTCTGAATGAGAAAGTCGTTAGATACCACGCTTTCATGCACAGATTTTAAGAATAACTGAGAAGAAGCAACATGCGACACTGAGTTTTTATTGACGTAGATCATGGCAAATTACACACTAGACTTATCTGTTCCTCCTGTGCCGCCTTTAATCAAAGAGAGTTTATCCCGTGGCTCCTGGAATTTGAAGAACCTTGTCTTGTGGGCCAGTCAGTCTGCTAATAACACTAAATCGCTGTCCAACTTGAAGATTGCCTTTTGGCAAACCACAATATGTCTCATTTCGCTACTAGTTCATTGGAAAAGTAGCTCCTTTTTCTGCCCCATTGTGATAGATCCATCAAGTTATCGTGCTTCTTTTCTGCTATTCAGAGTTGTAGGGGAAGCCTTGCGTAACTGGATAGGTATTAAATCTGGTCTCGTTTATGCTTGATTCATCATAGGCGGCATGATTCTCTTGGTCTAGTATGTAAGCATTAACTATAAAACTTTCTGCTATTGAACAATATTTCTGTTGTGACAATTTCATGCGGTTCTCCCATCATTCTGTTAGCCTTAATTTGATTGTGGTAAACTTAATTTTGCGTCAACACTTACGGCATAATGATGCAGCGTAGCGATGGTACCCACGCAAGTTCGACGGTGATGTTATCGTATTCAGATGGACCACATTCTAGTAAACAAACGATGCCTGTATTCTATGCATAATGCACCACAAGTGCTCTTTTGGCTTGATAAATGGAGCCGACCGGTATTTGTGCCGCCGGAATCAGATTTAAACATCGCCCCAAGCGACCGTCAATGTACGGACGAGCAGTCATACACTAAAACATGTTGACTCACTTCAGAAGCGTTTATGATTCTGTTGGGCTATAATCAGATGCGTAGCAAATAGATTCTCGGCCGCAATAACATAAAGGCTTATGTCTTTGTTGCTAAATCTCGATAATTTGTATTTTGTTTATGCTAACACACAAAACTGTACGATGCCATTCTATATAATAATGTGACGTTTGCGTTGCTGTTAAATCGGTTGTTGGAATCTGGTGATTAGCAGATTAGTCTTAACCTTTTTAACTTAACTTGTTTGCATGAGTGCACTGGCTCATCGCCGTAATTTAAAGGATGTAATCTGTCAAACAAGGGGAGAGTTATGCCATTTTGATGACCATCTACACATGGGGGCCAGACTAGCACTCCTGCCAAGCGCCGTACCTTCAATTTGCTTTGTGATTTCCTTAGGACCCAAAAAGAGAAATATAAGTGAGCTAGGCCAACCTAGAAGGGTTCGAATATGAGTGGGATGTGTGCACCAAATACATACACCGACGCAAATTTGAGATTAAAAACTGATATTACCGGTCAAATTTGATTTCTTTTCTGAAGTACGCAATCACCAACGACTGTCTCGCTCTAAATTTTATAGCAAAAAAATTGATTTTTTATGATTAATCGCCAGTATGTATTTGATCGGCCAAAGGTCTCTGAAACTATTCAAATTGATTCTGGCGTTCAAAAACAGTGTGTAATTGCTCCATATCTATTTATTTGTATTTTCGATGCGATTATTCTGAGAATCATACCACTTCTCGGACTAGAGGTTGTAGAGCCGGCTGTCTTTACTTGTAACACGAAAATGATCATGCTACAATGGCATCCAATAAAGACGCTATCCAGAACCTTTAATTGTGCTCAAAATTGTTCATCCTTTATTCTGCAAACCATGTCTGCGTGCTTGAAGTAAACACCAATCACGTTGTATTTAGCCAGTCGTCGAAAAACAGCAAAACTACCGCCAGTCTGACGCACTGACGCGTTCCGGCCATTCATATTCATCATCAGAGTACTACGTAAAACTGACTAGCGAGGATCAAACCGCATTTTTTAAGTATTGAGAGCAAACTTAAACTTGCGGCTCTCACCTCTACTAGTCTCGCATAAATTGTACTTGACTGGAAATGTCGGCTGCACAAATTTTATGCAAGTAAACACCAATCCCATTGTATTTAACCAGTCGTCGAACAACATGGCAAAACTACCGCCAGTCGCACGCACTAACTCGTTTCGAACTTCATGATCATCATCAGAGTACGACGGCAAACTGACTAACGAGGATCAAACCGCATTGCATAAGTATTCAGAGAAAACTTAGATGTGCAGATCTCACCTCTTGTAATCTGGCATATTCTCTACACGACTAGAAATGTCTGCTTCACAATTTCTATGCAGTCACGAACATTAACTGTTTACAGCTTTCGCCACACTCATATGTAGGCAATACAATTAAACAATAATTGATTGCGCGTTTGATAGTGACAAGAGTTTTAATCAAGTTTGCGAAG